>JAATLQ010033446.1:72965-90866 GCA_013421005.1 Heliconius erato x Heliconius himera | reverse complement strand
TGTACGAGCAAGCGCGTACATGTGAGTGCTTAGCTTGCATTTATGTGACCTAAATTACTCAATTCTAATATTTTAATTATATTTAATAAGTTAGTTCGTCGCTGTCGGTCATCAAGAGTACCGCGCGTGGCTCACCACTCATATTACATCAAATTCATTATAGTTTTAGATGTTTTATGATTATATTTTGCAGTTATAAAATAAACTGTTTTATTTATACACATTCGTACGGCATCCCGTACAGACACGACTCCACATTGAGCACCTGTTTACAATATATCTTGTTCAATAAAAACATTACACAAAATACTTTAAACTCTTCCAAATTAACAATTTTTGGCAAAAGCTTTAAAATGTTATAAGAACTAAAAATGCACTGACCTGCTGCATTTGCTGCGCGTCGAGGGAGCGGAAGAGAAGAATTCCTCGTACAGCCTCAGCCAAGCGAGCGCGCTGGGCATCCGACTTGGGGAACACGGCCGGGGCGCCTTCATCAGAGTCATCCTCCTCAGGGTCGTAGGTCTCCGCGAAGACGGACTTGCGACGGTTGTTGAAGCGCGCCACCGGCGGCTCTACACATAATAATTGCAACTTCTAAAACCGTAACACGTTCTAACAATAGACTGACTAATTTCGTTTTTTAATTGCCATCATGCAGCAATGGTAACGACCAAAATCGACCTTGGCATTGAAAAGTAGTAAACATTGGAGTAGGAATCAAAATTAACTTCATTATTTGTTTTTTAATTCGATTTCACATAAGAATGAATGAATGATATTTAGAAGAGAAAAGAATATTTCGTATCTTTTTTTTAGCTTCACGCTGTATCCCGCGTATATAGCAGGATAGGCAGAAGGAACCTAGGGTTAAGAAACTTCATTCAGCAATTTCTGTACAATTTTCGAGGCATAGCATGTTTAGTGGAGTAGCTTAACTTGCCTTATTGCCAGAGCGAAAAAATAAAAAATATAAATAAATTATAATTCATTGCCCCGAGGGGGAATCGAACCCACAACTTTATATCACACACGCTTGTACCACTGCTCCACGACCTCAAATCGCTCTCATATATCATAAATTAGCACGTTATTCTAAAAAATCCAAAAAGTTTAAATTTTTTAATTGAAACATAAAAAAAACAAGTCCTCATAAATTTTGCCCACATATCAGATCAAGGCAGGATGTCGACTATTACATGGCTATTGCATAATTGTACTGGCCCTGATTCGCTTGTATGTATGTCCTCTACATGACCAAATAATGAAATCTCAAAGGAAACTGATACATGTATGTATGTATTTTTTTGTTAATTAATGTTATAAATTAAAATATTGTAATTTATATTTTGTATTATTTATTTAAATTTATAATTTTCATTACTTCGCTCTGGTGTCGTAAAACGCGGTGTTGATATCTGCAACGTGTAATGCCTCAAAATTCGGCCGAAAATGGGGAACAGACTGTCTTAACACTAGGTTCCCTCTATGCTGGTAAATGCGAAACACAGCGTGAAGTTATTATTTTTGTAATATTTATTGTATAGAAATAGCCTTTATATATACATAATTTATTATCATCTACGATATTTTAATCATCATAACTTTTATAAAAGTAAAAAAAATCAAGCCGCAAGCTTTATGATACTAAAAACATGTTTTTATATTTGGTATAGTACAGAAAGAAAATTTATATAACACTTATTGTATATATTTGATTTAAGCCAAACATGAAATATCTTTGGCAAATAAATTTCAAGGTTTAGTTAGCACCTGTTTTTCCTTATATTATATGATGACCATTTTGTCACTGATGAGCATGAGCATCTCAATGAATTCTCAAGAGAGTAATCTCTCTCTAATTTCTGTCCAAATTGGAGATGTTGAGTGTTAAGTTGTGGGACTGAATTCCACACATAGCCTTAATTATATAAGTAGCAGCTTCACACTGTATCCTGCACACAGCAGGTTAGGCAGAGGGAACCTAGTGTTAAGACACACCATTCCCCACTTTCCACCCAGTTCTGGAGGCATTGCGTGTTGAGTAGCGGAACTCAACGCCGCGCTTTGCCTCGACACCAGAACGAAGAAATAATAATATAAATGTAATTAAATAATTCATTTTTGAGTGGGGATTGAACTCACAACCAGTCGATTTTACAGTCACATTTTGTGCCCCTGCACTACAAGTGGCTTTATATATAAGTAACAAAGTAGAGAAATTAAAATAATTCAGATTCCTGATTGAGGATTGAACCCACAACCATTATATTTCCAATCAGACTCATCCTACTGTATCAAAATGAACTTATTTAAAAATGATGTAGATTATATAATAAACTATCGTCTATTTAAGAGAATTTAATGTGAGAGAAATAAGCCATGCCTAAGATCAAGATCCTACAACTTCAAAGAGTTAAAAGCAAACGCAAATGAGATCATGGTATTGTAAACATTGAAAAAAATTTATGTCCCAGAGAGACAGTTAAGCCTAAAATCTGCTAGGAATTTATATGTTGGGGTATAAATCATAGTAATGGTGGTAATGTTTACAAAGAAATTATTTTGGGTTTGCATGTTTTGTCTCAGTTGTTGTAGGGCTAGACTCGAAAATGTATTTGTATGTTTATTTAATTTATTTGTTAGGCCATTGTGACCTGGCACAGAGATTTAGGTAAGATATGGGTTCAATTTCAACTTTGGGGTATGACTTATTTTTATTTTCTCATACTAGTAACAAGACAAAGCTTGGCATTCATTCAAAAATGACACAAAAGGTGGGGAACATAGTGTCATAAACATAGGTTTCCATTGCTTACCCTGATTTGAATGGGATACAAGGTGAAAGAAAAAAAATTGTTTCTTAAAATTAAATTTGGCCTAAATGTTTGTCATATAGCAAGAAAATAAGAAAATTCCAAGTTAATACTAAAAGTGAATAGAAACATCAATATACATATAAAAGTTGTTGTATTGACTTGTTTAGTATTTCACAAGTTTTCTTGGCAACAACAAGAAATTTTATGTGAAATTCAGCATAAATTCTTACATATCATTAAACGGAATTGTTATGGCATTGCGCCAATTACTGGAAGTAGTTTCAAACATACATACTACTTAATTCAGAACACTTTACCAGTTGGTTTCCACTAATCTATTTAATTTTTGTATTATTAATAAGTCATTATTTTGATTATTAATATATATATATATCGTAGATTTTTTAATTAATAATATTAATGATTATTTTTCTGTGACCTACCTTTAAGTTAAGTTCTGTAATCAATATTTCTAGTAACATATAAAATTTGATTATGATTCTATACTAAGTAACTAAGACATTAATAAAACGCAGCATATATACAGATACAGCTCCAATTGCAATAGCATCAAATAGCAATATGAATGATTTGAATGATAAAAAATGATAAGATAAAAGAAATTTTTCCATTAAATTGTAAATTTAATTAATTTTTAAAATCAAATTTCATTTGGCAAATGGATATAATCTAAGGAATTTTAAATATATTTAAGGTTTGTGTTGTGTGGATAGTGTAATATATATAAGTACAAATAGTTGAGTATTATTATCAATAATATTAGTTTACTAAATATTTGTAATTATTGCTGAAATTCGAAATACCGAGATCTATTATTAATACCCTGTAGAGCTTAGGCCTTGCTGTGATCTATGCATATTCAATATAACATAAGTATCACATGTAACTTTCTACAGGCAATTAAAAATCAATAGTGCAACAGATTGTACAGTAAAATGAAAATCCACATCCAGTAGCGGAATTTATGCAAAAAGAACACAACCTAATATTAGATGTACTGTTCAATGTTCATTCATATGGAAATGATAATATGATGGCGCTATGGCTGTCTTAATAACTAACCTTCGACGTCGTACCGATTGGGAGGTTATTGAGAGAAATATAATAAAGGTACCTTCTTCGTCTGATATTATAGATTCATCGGGAGTTCCCGCTGACGGGCCTCGCACTATCGTCGTGGTCCTGCTGTTCTGTAACCTTGTGAAGAACTCCACCGCATAGTTGATAACGTCTCCCGGCTGTTCCAGTAGGTAGCTTATGGTGAACTCCAATAAGATCTCTCTGAGGTCATCCGGGACTTGGATCCGGCCGCCTTGAGGCCTGCTCATGTCTGACCGCGTCGCTTCGCTTCCTCTTTACTAAGTCCCTCGGGGAATGTCGAGCGACTCGCCAAATTAAAACTTCGATATCATAGCCATTGAATTAGCTAAGCGACACACCAACGAGCAAATTTTACGATGAAGAAGTAGCACTACATACAAACGTTAGTGATAAACAAAACCACACTATAATACTAAAAATTTCTCGAATAAAAGTCCAGACTAAAATTAATTAAGAGTAATGACACACTTTTCTCAAAATATTCTTCGTCCTCCAGCCTGACAATTATAAATCTCCTTTCACTGAAAAGTAAAAATGGCGAAATCTGGATTGCCCTACTTCTCTATACTACTAATCGCTCGCCTAGTTTTGAATTTACATTGCCATGCAAAAAAATATTAACCATAGACTATTAAAACAGATAACAAAATAAAAATATGCATTGTTTCTTTTTATAATAAATACTAATAAGGAAAATTAATGCAAATGAAAAATAATAATTAATACTTTAGTCTATGACATCATTTTATATGATTTCATTTTACTGATAAAGTATTAAAAAAAATCATACCAAAATAAAAATGTATCACTGAGGAATAAGGATTTACGAATCTTGCGAACATTCTCATGCCTGATTTATATTACATTATATTAATTAGTTCACAAACTCTAACTAACCTAGCGTCTAGATACTTCTTCTTAACTCTTACCAAAGCCGAGAAATCAAAATTATTTAAATATTTCTCTTAGTGGGGATTGAATCCACAATGACCACATTTATAGTCGGGCATTGTCCTTTTACTCCCCCCAAATTCCGCAAAATTCCGAAATGGGGGAACGGCGTGTCTTAACACTAGGTACCCTCTGTTTAACCTACTATGTACGGGATACAGTGTAAAGCTGATAATAAAAAAACAGGTTTATAAGGAATGATTTAACACATAGAAAAGTAAAAGAATGTTTTTATAAAATATTTATTAGCACAAATATCTATAATGTGTAAAACTAAATATAGCTCTGAACTGATTATCCATTTACTTAACATTAAAAATGCTCTTGAATATTTATCTTACAATACTTAAAGGTTAATGGATTATATCTACTGGAGATTGCGAAACTAAGTGAAAATATTATTTCGTATAAAGATTAGTACATTGGAGCTCAGAAACACAGCATTTGAATATAAAAAAGAGGGTTGTGGTTGCAATACCAATTTGGGAAACCCTTTAGACAAAGTTAGGCGTTAAGTTTCGCCACTCAACACGCTGGATCTTGAATTTAGGTGACAATATGCTTCCTATGCCCACCCCGTTATACGCGAGACAAATCGTTTAGCGATACGAAAACTCACAACCACTGCAAAATAGTCAGTTGTTTCACCACTTCCCCAGAATGGCGTTATACTTATACAAATGTTTCACTCATATTCTTAATCCGAGATATCAATAATAGAAAGCATGTACTTCCTAATAAAAACGAATTTAGTAAGGCAGTTCTTCACCGAAAAAATTAAAATGTTCTCAGGTGCATCATATGGGTTGAATTCATATAATTCATCGATTGTTTCATCATTGGAAAATAAATCAATTTCGTTTTTATGCATACTTTTAAGGATGACACATTCACATTGCTGTAAGAAAGTGCAAATATCTTGAATACTCCTTGACGTAATACATTCAAAATGGTTGCTTAGAAACGCTATAGAGCATCCTGGTAATTCAAAAATTTTATTCATAATAACTCCCGCCCATTTGAAGAATATATCTTTTTGTATGCGCCCTTCTAAGTTGAGCCACGGCGTGGGTATGAAATATAAGCTTTGCTTAATTCTTAAGAAATATGTTTGAGAGAATTTCTTGAGAACTATTATGTTTTCGAACATGCCGACTCGTTTAATAATGTCTTGTTCTTGAAGTTCTGTCAGCCGATCGCAGAGGGCTTTACGATCCGGGACAACTTTTTCCTGTAATCAAAATTATATGTGAAAATTAAATTAAATCAGCTTCACGCTGTATCCCGCACACAGCAGGGTAGACAGAGGGAACCTGTTGTTAAGACACTCCGTTCCCCACTTTCTGCCGAATTCTGGAGGCATTGCGTGTTGAGTGGCAGAACTCAACGCCGCGCTTAACCTCTACATCAGAGCGAAAAAATGGAAATATAAATTTAAGTAAATATTTCATCTCCTCGAGTGGGAATCGGAACAAAGTGCGGCGTTAAGTTCCACCGGCCAACACGTAATGTCTCGAAAAATAGGCGGTAGATGGGAAATGGACTGTATTAACTATCTATGCTTACTTTTTTACCTACCAATATTCCCGGATTTTTTTATACAAGATACATAATTTACACTCCATTATAGTTCCAAATATATATATAAAAATCTAAGCAATTGGAATTAATCAAATACTCTCAAAATGTAAAAACATTTTATATTATTTAGTGTGAAATACTAAATTATTAATATAAATTAAGTGTAATGACGATGCATTAAGTATTATTATAAATATAATAAGCAAAAATATTACCATTAGTTCCAGGAAAGTGGCGCCACTTTCGCGTTTATCATTTAAGAAACGTACTATATCGTCGCTCGTATCTACATTTTCTTCTTCATTTATGTTACTTACAACTGAATACCTGTTAAGATAAACAAATACTAATCTGTAATATTTTCTATATATTTTAAATATAAAAACTTCGCTAAGTTATATTTAAATTATAAATTCATCATTGTATTAAATTAGAATAGAATAAACTTTTTAGAAAACATATAAAAATTTTAACGTAGCTGGATTTGAACAATAGTGTTAAAAATTATATTGTTTTATGAAAATTATTTTTTGGTTTTTCTAGTATAAGTACAGTATTATACAGTTACTCAAAACAAAAAGAGTATAAAGATACAAGTCTCTATTATAAGATATAATATATATAAAAATATATTAGATATTAACTTACTTATTTAAAATCTGTAGAAAGTAGTCATAATCTGTATTCTCATATAATTTCGAAAATTTATCAATATCAGTTTTACTTTTCCATCCTATAAGGCCTGACTTTAGTTTAAACTTATTTTCCATATCGATCACATTCATTTGTTCTTCTTGTAATATAGAGCCAGCGAAACCCGTCACCATAGGTACGGTATCAGATACTATTTCGATAACGTTGGAAGTGGACATTTCACACAATATACAATTGAGTTCGGCAGATCCCTTTAAACCTGTTTGAGGTATTACTGTATCTAATAAATTTTCCAAGTTATCACCGAATTCTGCATCCAGCCTTTGCATCCATTTCCTCCGATAAAATGCCGATATTTTGTAAGAAGAATGAACTATATCGTCAAAATTCACTTTATTAAAATGATTATTCATAACTTTCTCTCTTGCAGCAATTGCACCGCTCTTCCTTAGATGTTCGATAGCAGTTCTCAAAGTGCCTTCCGGATATATTTTGAAAGTTGAGTATATTTTTTTTGCTGTAGCTGAGCTTATATCTTCTTTTACAGATAGCATTACTGTCAGAAGAATTGCTTCTTTTAATGTGGCGAATTCAGGTTCATTTGACGAGGCCTTATATATATTAAACGTTCGGTTTGCCGAAGTAGGTGTTATGGTGTAGTTTGCGTTGAAATCTTTCAGATCCATAGCGATACAAGGTATTCTCTTCAAGTAAGATTTAGTTCTTTCCACTTGTGATATGATCCATATTAATTCTAGCATCGGTAATCTTGACTCATTGACAAATTTGGTAATATTTGTTTGATAACGTATTCTCAACATTCTTAGAATGCCTTCATAGTCTTTAATCAAATTTTTGCGACGTCTTAATTCATTTAGAATACAATTTTTTTCATGTACCAACAATGTATTGGATTCTAGAGTAAGAGCTCGTTTATGGCAATAACTAGCAGTTTTCTTTGCGTCAAATATAGATAATAAATCTCTTGCTACAGTGTTCCTAATTCTTAAGCAACCAGGTTGTAATATCGGACTCATGATTGTTAGTGCAACTTTACACATTATAATAATTCTGTCATCCATTTCAGTCCATTTGATTAGTGAATCTACAGGTTTCTTTCTGTATCTGCGAGGTATGATCTCTCTTTTCATGCCCTTCTCTTTTTCACGTTTTACTACTTTCTTCTTTTTATTTTTCGTCGTTTCTTTAATTTTTGCGAGTGGTACGTTCACTTTTTTCGTTTTTAACAATTTCTTTTTGTTTTTAACTATTAATGATTGTGGGCAGTTGGGATTTCTATAGATGAAAGTGCGCCACAGTCGGGAAATATCCATGAATATGCTAGAATCGAACCCACATGGTCCATTACCGTCCCCGAATCTTTCGCCATTGTCATATTCTGTCACAGTGTCCTCACTCCGCATTGGATGTATTAGTCTATATTTTTCACGTTTCGCCATAATTATTGTTGTATTAAGGCTGATAGTAAAAACTTCCTGCCAATAGTTTGTAACATCTTCTTTAGTTTGGAAATCGAAAGTTTTCTCTAAAGCACTTAAGTCGACATCTCGTGGCCACTTACCTGTTGTATCTATTATTTTTGACTTACGATTGACGTAAAAGAGATATGTTACGAGGCCACCATCTTTGCTCATTATATTAGATGGCGTACTTATTAATTGAACGAGTCCTAGTACGGCCAATACTTTTAAACCTACTCGAATGGAGTTTTGCAAACTTTTAGATTGAAGGAGAATTCTACCTAAAGAGTCGGGTGCGTCACGTAACTTAACACCGTATAAACTTTCATTGAATTTTAATTGTGCTACGTCTGACACGTCCATGTTATTTATATTTCCTAGAGCGAACTCTATCGTCATTTCGGGTATAATATAAAAAAGTGATCCAAATCCCAATGGGTAGGAACAGTCATGGTGATCTGTGAAATAAATCAATTTCATGAGAAATTCGTGCAATTTTTGTATTTTCATGTATCTGGGATATATAAATTGGGTGCAAGGCCTAGTAACTTCTGTAGTGACCTTTTTCTTTGGCTTTTCACACATTTGTGAACGCGCACAGATTTCCTTGTATTTATTCGTTATTATGGGATCCGTTGCGTTTATATGAGGGGCGCAAATGAAAAAAGTAAATTTAATATAATTTTTAGGTCTTTGAAGCTTTAAAATCTTTAACTGCCCACCAATCATTAACTTCTGTACGAACAACTTTAGAGATTTAGTATCCATGGGTGGTTCATTAATTTCCTTAGAAACTAAAGTGCTCAAAGTTTGGAAACCAATCACATATTTCAGTTTGTGTATAACTTTTAAAATGCCATTGGCAAACTTAAGCTGACGTAAAGTTGGCGTCTTTTTAGCATTTAATAAAGAACATGTAATATTTTCAAAGCCATCCAAAACTTTTATTTCAGTGATAGCATCCTCTTTATTACTATTTTCAGTCTTTTCGGGGTATTCATCCACTTCTATTTTGATTTTCTTTATAGGTACTTCATATTCGACATCGTTGTTGCTATTTTCTGTTACATTTGTTGTGTTTGTTGTTGTATTTGGCACATTATTTGTACCTAAGTTCATAGTTTTGGTATATTCTAAAAGTTTATTTTTTTCTTGTGCATATTCTTTGTCCATTTCTTTTGTAGCAGCAATGGCTATATATCTAAAAACAAATAAATATTTTCTTTAAATTTAAAAGTATTTTTTTTAATAAGTGGTAAAAAAAATGTTGTGGGTGATATGGATATGAATAAGTGACGGTTGGTCGTTTGATTTCTACTCGAGGGAGCGAGCAGCATTAGAGTACCGCGACGCAATCTCAAATAGAGGCGAATAGAGTGTCGCAACACTGGCTTCCTCCTGCTATATGCGGAAAACATAATAAAAAACAGCTTCATACATTTATGCCTAAAATAAATTATACTAAACAACATTAAATACTTGCTTACATGTTACCAATTACACCATAAAATATAACTAAATAAAAATTTTACTCCACAATCCAAAATATAATTTTAAAACACATACCTAGCTGTCCTCTGCCTTCCCTTATCTTCCAAAAACTCCCTAACAATCTTCCTATTTTTCAATATTCTACAAATAGTTCTGCTAGTATAGAACTCCACACCCAAGTGCTCGGCTATCTCCACTTGCGTTAGCCCATTGAGACCCGCCTCCAAAAACATTTCGTAGGCTTGTCTCATTAAATTCACACCAACTTTATATTTACATGTCATTGTTTCACTGCTTTCGTCATCAGATCCTGATGATTCATCACTCGGTGATGTGAGAACAACAAATTTCTTCTTGATAGGCTGTTTTTTTGTACTATCCTCTACAATTTTATCTGTTGCTACTTGCCTTTCTTCCTGTTAAAATAAAATATATAAAGTAATACAATAATAATTTAGACATGTTCAAAATAATTTGTAAAAGGTCATCTTGGCGGTGTGGCGTGATCAAGATAAGTAAATGGAAGGATTGCAGGCAATAGATTTTTTTAATTTCCTTGCTCTTGTAATACAACAATGCTGCATTAAGATCATCCACTCAACACGGAATATCTTGTAAATTGGACAGTGCGTGTGGAACAGTGTTTTATATTAGCTTTCCTCTATTTACTCTGTTATATGTGGAAAATAGCATGCATAAGAGGATCTATTATATTGTCTTTGTATTTTCAGGTTTACACTTAAAACATGAGGCCAGTCGTGGCGCAGCGGCACGAAGTGTGACTGTAAAATCGACTGGTTGTGGGTTCAATCCCCACTCGAGGAGATGAAATATTTACTTAAATTTATACTTCCATATGTTTGCTCTGGTGTCGAGTCTAAGCGCGGTGTTGAGTTCTGCCACTCAACACACAATGCCCCCAGAATTCGGCAGAAATTGGGGAACGGAGTGTTTTAAAAACAAGGTTCCCTCTGCCTACTCTGCTGTGTGTGGGATACAGCGTGAAGCTGACTTAAACATTGAAGGGCCATTTCATTTAATTGTCAAACACTGTCGTACTGTCCTATGATAACCCAATTGAACTATATATGCTGCAATAAGATGATTAACTCACAAAATGAAATATATTTATCCCCTTTTGTAGACGTTTACTTTGGAGAGGTGTCATGTATCCCTTTTTTATCATAATTTCATTCTGTTCGGCTCTTCCAGGACGATTTAGTAGATATTGAACAATATTATGTATACTTCCAACTTTAGGTAAAGACTCGAATGTCGGCCGATGGAATCTTTTTAATCTTAACAATATACTCTTCATTGCTCTGCCACCGGTCACTTGTGTGGAATATCGAGTTTTTAAAAGACCAAGCTTTTGTAGAGCATTCCTATTGTAAAACAGAAGTTTTGGTTCTTTAACAATTTTGTTTAGATTGGTTTTGCCTATTGTCATTTGGCCCTGAAATGTTTGTAAATTTAAAATAAAGAATAGAATATAATAGAGTAAATGAAATTTTAATTTTGTCCTTTTCTAGTAACAAGGCAAAGTGCGTTGTTATGTTTTACCCCTCATCAAGTAGTTTCGTCTCAAGAATTCAATGTAAAATGTGTAGTGAAATTTTTTAATGGCAACAGATTGCATAAATACTAGATTTCTAAGATTTCCTCCGCCCACCCTGCTATGTGCAGGGTAGTCTGAAACTTTTTTTTATTTATTTTTGAGACACTGTGAGTTGAGTGGTGGGACTCAACACCACACTTTACTAAAGTTTATAAAAAATATACATAAATGTTTAAATAATTTATATATATATTAAGATTAAATTATCATGAATTACATTTATTAACAAACTATAACACATACTTACATTTTCTCTTCCTTTTCCTACAAGTTCTAATAAGCAATAGTGTGTTTGAGTCAATTGGCCCAAGCATGTCAGAGGTAAATGTGACGCTAAAGCCTGCCATCTTTCTTCAAGAGAAGCGACAAGGACCAAATTTTTACCAAATTCAGATATGATTTCTTCATATGTTTTCATTTGTAATGTACTCTTTGGTATTAATAGTCTTGTGTTATAACTTGGGCATGAACCATATTCATTTTCTACTGGATGATATTCATAAGGCCCATCTAGGAAGTCCGGCTGAAAAAATTAAATGTCTTTAATAAGTAATGTTTTATAGGCAGACACCATTGTCCATATTATGTTTCTATGAGTGGAAATCGAGCTCATATTTAATATAATCGTTGCATTTATAGCTAGACACCTAAACAACTTTATAATAAATAAGTTATTGTTGCTTTTAATTAAAGATAATACTTTATGTTATGTAACTGAATATAATTCAGTTATAACAAATTTTTAAATGTATAAAAGATTGATTATGAACACTTACGGGATCTAACAAATGTCCTGTGTTGTTGTCTATAATTGTAAATCGATCTATTATTTCTATATTTGGAGGGGGTTCGTTTAGCTTATAAAATGAAATTGATTCACAGCCTGCTATAAAGTTAAAGTGTTTATTCATAATTTTTTGTGTTATTGGAGAACCAATTCTCTTTTCCATACGTTTCCATAACAAATCTACACCTATACCTTCTAAGCCTTCTAAAGCTATTTCGTCTACTAATATTTGTTTATAATTGTATGTAAATTGTGTATTTGAGGCACTTTTCATGTTTGTTAAAAATATTTTATCAACGTAAATAAATGAATATTAAATAAATTTTATGAATAAAAAAATATTAAATGAAATAAAACAGCACTTTTACATTCACGTTGCTTTGACATTTAAATTTTAAATACTATATTTTGACATTGACAACGACGGTGACAATGACAAAATGGATTTTTTAACAATGCCATGGTCTAAATGGGAATGCTTATAAATTTTAGAGTTGCTACTTTTGAATCTTTTCCAAATTTCTTCTTTTTCAAAATTTTAAAGTTAGTGAAGTAATAAGTTTTAAGTTTATTGTATAAAGCAATTTTTGTAGTCTCCATTTAGAGTACAGCTAATGTGTCATAAAAGTTCAGAAACCCTAACCCTAACTTCAGTGCGGAGTTACTCCGTACTTCGCTCGTCTGAATTTAAGACAATGTTTATCGAATGACGGAGTTTTGCCAAAGCGCAGAAATGGCAGAAACGGCAAAGCCAAAGCAACTTCAGGTGGGCATGAAATACAATCACATAAAGATAATATAGTAGGACGCCTTAATTTGAGCCAGTCTCCGATTAGGGAGATTCGCCAATTCGGTCAAATTTAAAACGCGCCAAAACCCAAGTGTGTCTGTGCATCGCGAAAAAAAGGTCGTTCGTATTATCTCCCTCGTTTCAAAATGTATCAGTTCCGTTAAGCGACTACCTTGAATCACTTGGCATTACTTTCTCATCGACTCTTAACTTTGGTCCTTATATAGAATCCAGAGCTCCAGGCTGCAAAAACTTGACATCCTCTTCAAAGTGAGATAGTACTTTACACCGCAATATCTTCTACACTGTATAAATCACAAGCTCTAAGTGCTCTCACCTATAAGATAGCTCTGCCAAGTACTAAATACATGCTTTGGAGTCAATTGAGAGACGACCAAGAAGTTTAATCAAACACAAAATTCTCGTTGGTACTCACCTGTAGAGCTCATATATTTCGGAGAGTGTGCACTGGATTTGCACAACTTAATTTCATCTTTTCATTATAAGACCTCTATGAAATACAACTTCACGCCATCCATACATAGTGAAAATTCCTAACATATGAATGAAACGCTTTGAAACTACATTCTTTATCCGCACTGCGAGAGATTGGAACTCATTGTCGGCATCTGTATTTCCTATTACTTACAATGTGGGGGTCATCAAAAATAGAGCTAACAAGTACTTACTAGGCAAACGTGCTCCACTGTCAACCGCATCAACGCTCGTCAGGCTTGATACGGTCAAACACAAACCTATTCAATATTAAAAAAATAATGAATAACCTGATTTTAAGACATAATTTTACTATAGTACAATATGAAATTGTAACTAATATATTTTACCATATAATATATACCTAATCTAACTTAAAACCTATTCATATACGTCGAATAAACTCATATTGGTTAAAAGTTTTAAATTTTTAACCAAGAATACAGAATAAAAAAGTATAATTGGAGCTTGCATATTATTTTATTTTTCGTAGATCAATGTAAAAAATTTAAGTTAAGTATTTTACGTGTGATCAAAGATCCACACATATTATAAAAAAGTCAGAGTTAAATAATTTTATTTAAAACTAACGGACCCGAACGCGGCTTCGCCCGCTTGAACTATACGAATGCTTATTAAATATATTTATGAAATTGTTTTCAGTTTTTAATAGAATTGGTAAGAAATTATAAGCCTAAATGATCATAATAATCCGAAAAAGAATAATAAGTAGAGAAAATTCTTATTATTAGAAAAAATATCTAACTAATTTAAATGAACAAAAATAACCCGACTGAAATAACCGACCATTCTTTCGTTAATATTTAAATAATATTATGCCGATGCCGCGCAGGGCCGAAACTTACACCACACCAAGACATTAATTAAAATCTAAGTATTCTACTACTCGAATAAGCGAAGCACCAAAGAAAAATATAAATTAATAATAAACAGTAAATAACCACATAAAAATTAACAGTAGATCGAAAATGTATAAACATTTACAAAATCGTCAACGTCGTCTGCCCGTTCGGGTCGGTATATCGGGTCGGTATCGTATCATATATAAGAATACTTTTAATGCTATAATCGTTAAAAAAGTGTGGTCAAACGTTATTACCTCATATGTTTTTTGGCGAATTCTAGCTTTGTATTGGTCGAAAGAAATTCGTCGGTCGAAAGTGTAGTCTAGTCTTACGTGGAATGGCCGCGAAATTGAAATTTGGCTACATTTGTCAGTTAAGCGGAATTATCTAATGCTAGTTACGCAGATTTGCACTATCCCCGACAATTTGCTATAATGGATTTTTATGTAGGACTTTTTAAGGAGAACAATTTTGTCACATGTAATTTTTGCCTAACGCGGCGAAGACACAGGAGCTCTGTAGTCTTTTCTTTTTTTTATCGTTTCTCCACTCCCATTAATTATATCGTGAGGTGAATGGGAAGCATTACATATGTGGACTATCTAACACAAAATATTTTTTCAACTTAAATAATTTTTCTTTCTGAGATTACCGTGTTAACAAAATAATCTCTTTTTAAATACTAATAGTAAAGAAGTTATAAAAAAGATATTCTAAATAAATAATTATTATTTGGAATTAGTAATTTGGATTAGTAACAAAAACGTTCAGAGAAAGTGGTTATTACGTAGAACAATTTATTTTAAAGTTTAGCTGGGTGGCTGGGGTTCCACATCAGTTTCAATTTCAAAATAAATTATAGCCTATATGTAGCCGGAGACTGACAGCTATGTAACGAAAAAGTTTCATTTAAATCCGATCAGTAGTTGTAGCTTGAATCACGAACAACAGATAGACAGACAAGAATTCCAAAAAATATATTTTTATCTTATATTATTTGTTATTTTTTATACGTGAAATATATTTTTTTTGTTTATACAGTTTTATATATATATATATATATATATATATATATATATATATATATATATATATATATATATTCATTCTATAGTTTTGGACTTTTTTAAGAACAATTTACACATTCATATAGTTATGTATGTAAATACTAAATCTACTGTCTCTGTTTTTCGTTCCTCACTCCACTCCCCTCCAGTATCTTAGTTTTTACACCTTTTACTTGACCGGTGACTTTCAGGTTCCTGATGGTTAACTTGGCGTTGCTTTCCTTAATTATTTTGAAATTTTTATAAACACAAAAGATATTTAATGTGTATCTATTGTATATTATTGTGTAAGTAGGCACATTATCTGCTTTGAATAGGTTAAGCATGATCAAAAAGTATTTTGAGTAATATATATACTTTAAATTACTCCAAATTAATTTTTACGAATTCAAGGTAAGTTCTTAAATTTCAAATACAGCTTACCACCACGCAGCGCGTTGATCATTTCTTAAAGTCGCTTATTTAATTAAAAATAATTGCAATTTATTTTTATTTCTATTTCAGCTTCACGCTGTATCCCGCACACTGCAGGGTAGACAGAGGCAACCTAGTGTTAAGCCACTCCGTTCCCCACTCTCTGCCGAATTTTGGAGGCATTGCGTGTTAAGTGGCAGAACTCAACGCCGCCCTTATCCTCGATACCAGAGCGAAGAAATGGAAATATAAATTTAAGTAAATATTTCATTTCCTCGAGTGGGCGTAGTACCCACAACCCTTTACAATCACACTTTGTGCCCCTGCGCCACGAATAGCTTTAATTGCAATTAAAATTTATGTACATACTTATTTTACAAAAAGGTAGAAAGAAAACAAATCAAGTTTCAATATTTTATTTACTAAAGAAAAGGAATACATTTTATCCTTTGCTAAAATATTTAGCATATATTAATAATATTTTAATGAGAAAATGATCATAACATTTGTAGACAATGAAGTAAAAAATAGAAAACAGTGCCCTCTCAGGCTGTCTATTTCATATTTTCCACGTCAGAGTTCATTCTATTCGTCTCTAGTTATAAAAAATTGCACTCTATAAATATGGGCAGCGAATACGGTGTAACAGTATCTATCACTGCGTTTGCACTTGCATTATAATATTATAAAACTCCTACTTAACCTATGGAGTGACTAAAAAGCAAACCAACGCGGTCAACGTAAGAGATATTAAAGATAGAGATTAAACACTATATTAATGAGACGGTTAAATCATATTGAATGTTGTCATTAAAGGATAAAGATTCCCCAAACTACCATCAGATCTGTTGAGAGGCAGATTTGGAACGTCCATTTTACAACATAAACATATTTGCACCTTTGTTTGAATAACATGATTCCATATGGATATTCCAAACCTGCCCTCTAATATGGGCGGTTACTAAGTAGTTCCTAAAGGCACACTAAATAAACTTACTAAGGCTGGGTTCCGGGAGTAAACATTTGCCGTAAAGACTACAGATGCAAGTAAATTTACTTAGGCACTTCCATAGTGTACCGTCTCTCCGTCTATTTGTTTCACGCTGGTACCAATTCGAGAGAAGTAGAAAAATATTGTTCGCGCGTTCAACAGACTTGTTGATGGTGACTGCGATAATTGCCACTGATTTTAAGATATTATTAGATATATATAGATAATTGTATGTTAATATATATTTATTACTTATCTTTCACTAAAGTGAACATACTGTATATTCATAATGATTTTGGACAAGCCGCGCCTTAGCGACACAGGAACCGTTAAAGATGTTGAGAGATCAAGTCAGAAATGTCTTAATCGTTGCTGCATATAAATGCTGGAATGTGGAATAAATGCAGGAAACATTCACTGTACGGTAAATTTTAAGAATTAACCTACTCGATATTGTTTATAAAGAATAAGATTAAAATAAAATAAAGCTATATATCGTTTTAATTGTAAACACTTAAAATTATCAGTTAATTACTATATAATAATAAAGTATTAATTATACTAAAATATCAATATAACCATTTCCATACAACAGTGTTGCCGTATTTTAAATGTTACTTAAAACTAGTGACTATTATCGCGCCACCAAATCTAATAGGCGCAGCTACCCTAAATAAACCCCGTAATATATACACGCTATAGTAAACCTATGTGATGGTTAGTTTGAGATAACGTGACGCAAACTCACTATTACTTAATATTATACCTTTATTAAAC
>JAATLQ010033446.1:36165-63353 GCA_013421005.1 Heliconius erato x Heliconius himera | reverse complement strand
TAAAATTTAATTTTATAAAAGTTTAAAAGCATGTACCTATATGCATATACATTTAATATCATATTGGTCTCATTAAATAACATTAAAATACATACATACATACATATATGCCAATACTTAGAACTGCTACCCACCTTTCCGCAGTTTATATATTCCACGGCCGTTTCACGGAAGAAGAAATACACGAAATTGCCGTGCACTAATGAATTCACGAAATCAGGAGCTGTGGACAGGGTAATTACCGTTAGTCGCAAACAGGTCGATATTGATGCATTATGTAAACTAACGTGATTTACTCGAGCCCTCTTAATCCAGGGCTGGTAAGTCTATTATTTAGTTTAATTACACTAAGTTAAACACTGTATACTATCTGCTACAATGTTGAGGGGCATATTAATTAAATCATATATTTACTCTATCATTAATCTAAGTTTAATAAACTAATATCATCGTTATACAAATAACCTATATTGACAAGCCATATATCATTAAGAATATTGTTATATTAAAATAATGAAATATTTGACGGTAAAAAATTAATCAAATACAGTACTAGACTCATTAATAACATATAATATAATTTAATATTGTTCTATTTATTATCTTTATAATTTGTCACCGATGTCTTAGCTAGTGATGTATACTGTATATGACAACCCTAATAATACTATGGCAGTGTCGATAATTTTAACACGATCCTAATCTGATTTATCGTCTGTCGCGTCAAATATCATGGCCGTGACGTGTTCCCGCCGAAACGCGTTCTAAATTTAATTAATTGACAGATGTATGTTTGACAGCCACATTCGCGGGCAATGGACCGTGCTGTGTAAATAATAACTTTGTACTTTATCACAACACTTTGTTTTAATGTATATTAATTGAATAAATTGAAAATGTAAATTACTAATATATTTTTATATTTAAATTTAGATTTTTTTTAAAGTAGGTACGGTTATAGAGATATTTTTCGTACGGAGGCTGGACTTTAGTTTGGAACAAATGTGTTTGTGTTAAGGTCTCTATTTTAATTTTGTAGGTAAAATTTATGGCAAGTAAAATTTCTGAAGGGGGCGTTGGTCACATGACTATTCTGGGGTAAGCACGCCCCACCCATTTGCCGCATTTTTAACAAAGCGCTCTAACACTTACGCGCGTGGGACCAATACAAGTGATGTTGTATGAGAATGGAGGCATGAATTGGTCAAAACTTTTGTATTTGTCAGCTTATTAGATATCAAGTAAGTACTTGAAAATCCTAAGTCGAGTCCTCTTTATATCTTTCTTGTTAAAAAAATAGTATTTATTCTATGCTATGTATAAATTTTTGAAAGATTTGTTTAGACAATTATCGATTATATACATCGGTTGATTATTATTGCTTTTAAAGACCAAATCAAAAAGAAAATGATGACGGTAATTCATATAAGAGTAATTTAGTTACTTAGTATATGTTTTTTTTATATTTTTAGCTTCACGCTGTATCCCGCACACAGCAGAGTAGGCACAGGGAACCTAGTGTTAAGACACACCGTTCCCCACTTTCTGCTGAATTCTGGAGGCATTGCATGCTAAATGGCGGAACTCAACGCCGCTCTTTGCCTCGACACCAGAGCGAAGAAATGAAAATATAAATGTAAATAAATATTTCACTTTCTCGAGTGGGGATCGAATCCACAACCAGTCGATTTTACAGTCACACTTTGTGCCCCTGCGCCACTGCTTTGTAATTTTATTTTTAAGTATAGATGTTTGGCTATGATGTTTGTGAATTATAGCGTTATCTTACTAAATAGCTTACCATTCAACGTCATAGAGTCGTATGGTTCTGTTTGTAACGGCTCTCTGTATATAATGGGTTCCATCCCGCTGAAGTCCGCTACCGTGCCCGAATACAGTTCAGCATCTGAAAAGTAAGGAGAATTAATTTAAAGTAGAGTCAAAATATCAAATGTCAAAAGATAGGTTGTATTTATCAATTTAAATTGATTCTTTATAATAATATTTCTTTGAAAGTTTATAAGATTAGGTTTGCCTATAGGTATCTATGTGATAATAATCGCTACTTCACTTTCCGAAATAGGTAAATATATGCGTTTATCATATATGTATGTAGAATTGTATTGTAGATACGCTTTACTATAGATATAAGATTTATTAATTTTTAGTTCTTATTAGCTTGACGCTGTATCCCACATACCGTAGAGTGTGCAGAGTGACCAATTATCGTATTTCGGAATCTAGCAGTTCGCTTTGTCTTGTTACTAGACCAAGAAAATGAAAATACTTTAGTCCTCTGAGTGGGAACCCACAGCCACAACAGCCGCTACCATCGCGATTATAGTCAGAACCTTTGGCCTACGCCACGACGGCCTCAATATGCAATCTATGTAGGCATATTGTTAAGTTGCATATTGTTAAGAAAAAAATAATTTCTTGCGATAAACTAATACATTTATCTTAGTAAATAATTATTTAAATAATGATGTTTTGTTAGTTTCACGCTGGATCCCGCATGTAGCAGGGCAGGCAGATGGACTGTTAAGACACCGCTTCCCGCTTTCCGCCGAATGGCATTGCGTGTACTCAACCGCCTCGATACCAGAGCGAAAAAATGAAAATATAAAATATTCTTCCTCCAGTGGGAATCGAACTCAAAACCGTCGCAACCTCTTATATATATAAGACACGATACGATATGTATAGAAAACTAGACATAACGACGTTATTATAGCGAATTTCAAAAATTGGAAAATCCAATAATTCAATACGCATCGCCATTAACATGCTGCATAATCTGCAATCGGTTCTACGTGACCCGAATGAGTGTATTACGAATAATTATCGCCTATTAACCAGTTAACTTCGGTGTTCTGTTCCTAAAAGCACTATTATACAAGTATTCACACGATGTAAACGTGACAGGTTCGATTCCCACTCGAGGAAATGAAATATTCAAATATTTTCATTTTCGCCACTTCTTTCTTCTGTCTCCTCATGCAACAATGAATGAATCCAGGATTCGGCGGAAAATGGGGAACGGAGTGTCTTAACATTAGGTTCCCTCTGCCTATCATTCCGTGAGCGAGATACAGAGTGACGCTAAAAAGAAATCACATTCAATCCTTAAATCGTCTAAAATCGATACAAATAAAATTTCGTATTGGAAAGACCTGTGTAATTTATTTATCTGTTATCTGCGATTACGGCAAAGGTGGAAATGTGGTGTGTTTTTTATTACGTTGTCAATATTGCGCTAAAATGCGTTTAGAAAATTGGTACTTATTTAAGAAACAATGATTTAAATGCGCGGTGTTTAGTACCGCCGGGACCGGGAAATTACAAATTTTAAATGAAATTTAATTTAGTATAGATACTACGTATTGTAAATCATACTAGTGTCAAAAATATTTGCAATTCTAAAAGGTAAATTTTTGCATACGGTTTTATACATAGTGTTTTTTTATTCACAAATACATTTTTTTTCTTAATAAATATTTATTTGCTTCTTTGCACATATACATACATATATCTATACATAGAAAAGATTAGAATAGTCAGCGTGGAACTTTAGTTCAATTTAGCAGTCAGACTGGCCGGGCGGCTTATAGATTTCTTACGATAGCCTGTATTGTTTCTTTTATTTTAATATATTCTTTTTTTTTCAACTTGCTATGCTGTATGTCCCGTTTATCAGGATAGGCAGAGGGCGCTTTGTGCCATTGGAGGCATTGCGTGTTGAAAGGCGGGAATCAACGCTGCACTTTGTCTCGACACCAGACCGAAGAAATGAAAATATTAAATGTTTAATTTCTTCGCAAGGCAATCGAACCCACAACTTGTAGCGTTTACACTTCAACGCTTGTACCCCCGCGTCATCACTGGCCTCATATTCTTAATTTAATAAAGATATTATATTTTATAATATTAGTACATTGAAATTTGACAAACAGAAATAAGTACAAGCTATTTTTAACAATACCTTACTACTGTAACCAAGACAACAAATTGTATAAAGCCAACTTAGTTTAAATTAAAACAAACGATTCAACAACAAAACATAAAAAAATCGATATGTAAAATATTGTAATCGAATAGATAAAATATTATCATACACACACATCACTATTATCAAACTAAAAAAAAATAAATCGCGAATCGTGTTTACTATATCATGACGACTCATAAATATCAGCCAAATTGCCTACTAACCATACGTTTCATCCTTTGTTCAAGTTAAAACTGAAATTTTGGTTATCCCAATATGAGCCCTACTCCATTGTAATAAATATCAAAACGGCTCGGATGAATTCACACCATAGCGTTATACATAGTGGTGGTCTGTGCCCTGCAATGTACCGCATTGCAGTGCTTCAGTCGTTAAGAGAAAACCGTTGCAGTAATAGTCAACTAATATATAGTAATTAACGATGCTCTCTTAATTGGTAGAGAATTCAGTTAAACTTCGACTGAGAATTTAGTATAAGTAATATTACTAGTCGTTCGACACTAACACTGTATCTGTAGTAATATTTGTTATTTGTATTCGTAATTAAGCATATTTCATAATAGTGATTCGATTTTAGATTAGTTAATTTATTTGCTATTTGCCAGTCGTGGCGCATGGCACACGCGCGTGACTACAAGTGACAGGGAATTCGATTACCATTCGAGGAAATTAAGTATTTAATATTTTCATTTCTTTGCTTTGGTGTCGGGGCAAGGAGCGGTGTTGAGTTTCGCGACTCAACACATAATCTAACAGAACTCTGTGAAAAGTGGGGAGCGGAGTGTCTTAACACTAGTCTCCCTCTGCCAATCCTGCTATCGAATACAGCGTGAAGCTAAGAAAAAACAATATCGCTGTATTTTAGTTTAGATATATTTAGTTAAGATGTTGTACAGTTAGTTAATAGAGTTAAATTTCCCTTCCTCCATAACATATTAAATATAAATTGTTACGAGCAAAGAAATTACATTTCCTACTAAATTACTACGTCTCCAGTGTAACTCCTGGGAAAATTGCATGAACTACGAACGGAAATACGAACTAAAATTATAATCATTATCCTTAGAATAAAGTCTAAACGACGCGACGTTAAAATTGACTACAGTTCTCTCTCTTCCATCAGTTTAAATGTATGGGTCTATAAAACTGCGTTACAATACTGCAGACGTAGACTGCTGCAGCCCCATGGGGTGTACGGCTTAATTGGTCCAGATCAATAGGAGGTAACTAGCCGTGTCCGTGGTAATGGACGCGCCTGTATCCTACTACCCGTTGATATAGTGTTACACACGAGAGAGGTAGTAAAAGCTAGTTGGTTAGTTTTTTTTTTGAGTTATTTTTTAATTTAGATTGGTAATTCGATTGTTTTTTTTTTGGTGGGAGTGATGATAAAAATAAGCGATTTTTGGTTTTTCTTTAGTATTTGTTGGTATAAGTAATATTGGAGATTACAAAAATATCTTTGTAATAGATATCTACTCAAAAACAATCTAAACATCGTTTTAGTAAAATTGCTATGAAAAAGCTGGAAACGGAGTGTCTTAACACTAGGTTCCCTCTGCCTACCCTGCTGTGTGCGGGATACAGCGTGAAGCTGATTTCTATGAAAAATTAATATTTAACATTATATCGTGTTATATGAATTCAAATGAGTAATTTTCACATTATTCACACGGAAATAATTAAACGTATTACATTTGTATTATACAATGTTCAAATGGTGCTCGTGAAAGTAGACACTTGCAGTAATGAGAATTGATAGTATAAATATTACCAGCAACATGTTCTAATTGAAATTGTAAATATTATTTGGTATCAATAGAATATGAAAACGCGAGTTCATTGTGCTGGTTTTACAGCTTTTTTTAACCAGCTTCACCTTTATTCCGCAAATAATGCAGGATAGGTAGTGAATCTAATTTCCTTGACATTCTGTTCTCCACTTTCAGCCCTAATTTGAGATATTTTATCAAACTTTGTTTACTTCTCCAAGTTTTTATAACCTCAAAGTGTAAAAGAATCTATATTATTCAATTTAGACGAAGCTATTTTAAATGATTTAGTAAAATATAAGAATCAGCACAGATTTATACACTTGCATAATTGTATTAGTCCGGTTGTCATTTTTCGGTTCGCATTCATGATGAACGATCAGGAATTTGCGAGGGGGACGAAACTCAAAGAAAATTGTACAAAGGGAGGGTAATTGATGATGTTGAACGTTGTTGCATTAAGTGTTATTTTAGGGTGAATTGCGCCGAACTACGTAAACAGCGGTGGCTATTACACAAATATTTTCTATTGTCACCAAAACTCTGAACGATCGTTGCGAATGCCATGAATGGCCATTTTAAAACTTTATTGGAACCCCGTTTATTAATGCCGTTGGAAAAATTTTAAATATCGAATGATTTGCTGTTTTTACCAATTTTTGAATTGGTATTGTTGTTTGTTAGGTCGTTTATTTATTTTCTATATAGATTAAATAGACGGTTTTTCATTCAATTGTGATGGAAATTACTATTGATTATTCACCAAGACAAAAAAATATATTAAGTATTAATTGTTATACCAAAGATAGATGTATTATACGATACATATAGTGTACAGATACGATACATTATTGAGGTTAAATATATCTTTGCCTGGTCTCAGGGACATTCTTGTTTTTGTAACTACAACAGACTAATTTAATAGTATTTGCGAAAATCCATAATTGCTTATATTTATAATCTATTCTTTATCTCTTTTTGGCTTCACGCTGTATACTGCAAACATCAGAGTAGGCAAAGGGAATCTGGGAACACATTAAGACCCAAGCCTTTTCCTATTATCATTAAAATTCTACAGTGACGGTGAGGCATTGTGTGCTGAATTGCAGAACTCAACTTAACGCTGCATTTGCCTTTGCCTCGAAACTGGAACGAAGAAATGAAAACACCAAATATTTAATTTCCTCGAATGAGCATCGAACCCACAACCTATTACGTTTACAGTCTTACGCTTGTGCCCTTGCGCCACAACTAGCCTCTCTCCATCGAACATAAGACAATGTTGAACTTCCAAAGTCCGTAAAAGCCCAGCCGACCGTAACCAACAATAGAAGGTTAACGTGTTCCAAGAAACGAATAATAAATGATTCTCCCACACAAAGGTGAGTAAGCAAGAAAATTATGTTTGTTTGTTCGGGATAATCTTGGTCTACTCTTATATTAAGTACAAAGAAGGGCCCCGAGGAACGAGGAAAACATATGGTTTATGTGGAACAAAAAATCTCACTAACTAACTAAATATGTCCGGATTCGTTGGAGATTTTCGTCACGGTTCTCTTTATTTATGGGTTGTTCAGACAAGTAGCACGTCCTTGTCTTCTCATGTTTTATGACTTCTCTCCTTATAAGGAAGATTTATGTCTTATTAGGATAATGTATTCTGTTTATAAATAAGCGCGAGGAGTGCTGAATTTCAACAATACTCACTCAGTGTGTGATGTATGGATCAGATAATATAAGGTGTGAATTTAAATATACGCAGATTCCTCATTATAAAAAATATTATTTCATATATAAATATATTTTTTCAGCCGCTATTCTGCAAACAATAGGATAGGCAGATGGAATTTAGTGTTGAGACACTCCGTTCCCCACTTTCCGTGGCGGCACTTAACGCCAGGCTTTTGCCTTGGTGCCTGAGCGAAGAAATGAAAGCATTAATAAACAATAATTCGTTTTCCCGAGTTGTAATTGAACTCACAATCGCCGCATTACAATCACATCCTGAGCCACGACGGTCGCATCATATATATTTATTCTTACTAAGAATTTCGGGTCAGCGAGACGACACATTTTCTTACATTAGTACATTTCCAAGTATTTATCCCTACAAGTTATAACGGCCATTCTATATCATTTTCTATAGTTGTCACGTTATAAAACGTGCTCGATCCCTTTCAACGCAACAACGAGTGGCCATTGTACGTCACCAGACTGTGAAAGTGGGTTCATTCCATATAAAAAAAGATTTCTTTCCCTAATTTCCTGTCTATGAGACGTTTCTATAACCCATATGCGCCCCAACCATTGTTGAAATATGATCGATACGAAATCCACGAAACATGAATAATGCGAGGAGTCCTCTTCACTATATATTTGAAGTAAAAAACTTCCAGAATCGAATAAAATCAATATGAAGCCAAGAGCGAGATGGTGTACAAAAATTTATGTATCGTTGGAAGACAGCTCGTTGTTTAATTAAGTCGTTTGTTAATAATAGCGTTCTTTTATTGAGGAAAACATGTAATTATATTCGGATTATTTTGGTATTTTCATTTATTTCCTATCAAAGATGTCATAAAGTGATTTTATCCTAATAGCCTTTGTATAATGTTATTTAGACGAATATGAAATATCAAATCGTTTAATAGGCCAGCCATGGCGCATGGACACAAGCATGCTGTAAACGACAGGTTGTGGGTTCGATTTCCATTCGAGGAAATGAAATATTTAATATTTTCATTTCTTCGCTCTGGTGTCGAGGCGAAATGCGGCGTAGAGACCATTTAACACGCAATACCTCCAAAATACGACGGAAAACGTAAAAACGTCGGCTTTACAGCGAATACGAGTGAGGAGTGTGAGATACAGCTTAGAGCTGAAAAAAAAAGCTCAAACCTGCAGCACATCCGATTCCTCCAGGTAATTTAGAGAGTCCGGATTATCCTAACACTGAGCATGAGGGATGCGCACGTAAGATTGAATTGTGACCGTGAATCGCTTAACGTCCACGTAAATCGTGCGAGCGGTGCTCCTCGCCCATTCATTTGGGGTTTATTCGTGCGCAATCGGCTTTAATGCCCTGTGGCGCGTCACACGTCCTCAACCAGGAACTTAATTGCGAGGATGTTCTTTTTGAAGTTGGACTAAATTTACCATTTATTTCCATTTCTTCGCTCTGGTGTCGAGGCTGAGCGCGGCGTTGAGTTCTGCCACTCAACACGCAATGCCTCCAGAATTCGGCAGAAAGTGGGGAACGGAGTGTCTTAACACTAGGTTCCCTCTGCCTACCTTGGTGTGTGTAGGATACAGCGTGAAGCTGATTCTATTTTATTTTTTACTAAATTTACCACTTCTAAAAATTTTCAATTTAACGGTTTTTAATTGTAAATTAGCGGTGATATATAATAAATAGACATTTGTAAAGTTATATTAATTCGGTTTCGTATTTAGACAAAAGAATGTTCATCCTAAAGCTATTTTCCGAATCTTCTCATGTGTATATTTTTGGCATCGGAAATTGAATTGTATCGATTGGGATCACGCTCAAGTTCTCTGATCAACTGAATAATCCAGTTCGTTATTTTTTAGAGATCCGTATCTCAAAACAAAAAAGCGAAACTCTTACAGGATTGTTTTGTTTTGTCCGTCTGTCTGTTTGTCAAGACCATCTTGAGATCGGTTTCAAGCTGAAATTTATGTCAAATATTCTAGGTCACGGTCTCTTGGAGCACAGAAAAAAATCAAGCTTCTAAGTCAACGTAATAAAAAATAGTTAGTATTGCACTTTATATGAAATTCACCGTAAAACTAAAACCTATAGGGTATTTCCCGTGGATCTACAATTAAGAAATTGGCCAAGAAGTGAGAAATTACAGTACAAATAAAGGAAAAAAAAACAAGAAGAAAGAAAGAAATTTATAGATATTTCATTAAAAAAAATAATTATAATCTTATAATTGTAATTCATTTCATACAAAATGCAAATTCGCAAACTTAAGTTTGTCAATTTTTATGTAGTGCATAAAAATTGCCGTTGGCATATAGTCCTGAAATTGGTACAGAGCCCCCTTGGTGTATGAGTCCAACTTGTATTTGACTATACTCCTTTATATCATTCGGGTTTCATTTACTATACGCGACACTAGCAGATGGTTTTGTATATGTCATCACAAAATCAGGCCATAAAAATAGAGGATTTCATACAAATTTGTTATATTCTCTTCATAACCAATTAAAAGTATACAATATTATGAGTAACAAAATTTACCTGCGTATACAGCAGTGGAGTTGTGTTCCGGATCATACGGACACACAGCTTGCCCAGACTTCTCTTTCTCCATGTGATAGGAGTCGCGCTGCACGCTGTACTCTCTACAGAAGGGTCTGAAGCTGTTCGTGCCGCAGACCAGCAAGCGTCCCGTGCCGAGTGACACCAGCACGCGGATGTAGTTTTGGCAGCTTTCCTGTAAAAAAATTAAAGAATGTTAATAGAAAATAGCATATAAAATTATTAACTCAAGAAGAGAAACAAAGATACTAGAAAAAAGAGATACGATAGATAGATAGAAGAACTAATATATTAGAAGAAGCAAATGTTGAAATATTAAAAAATATATCAATTTTTTAGGATAACGTTTCTGTTATGGTACCTATATAGATTATATTAATAAAATCTAATCTAATTCTAAAAATATATGTTTTTTTTCACGCTTTATCCCTAGCGGGGTAGTCACAGAGTACGGAGCGCCAAACGCTACGGTCTTTTCGTTTAATTAATAATTTTTCGTATAATGTTTTAATTTTTTAATTCTATGTAACGATAAGTAAAAATCTTATGTTATTGAGTGACTGACAAACAATGCACAGCTGAAACTACGCGGAGTAGTACGCTGAAATTTGGCACGTAAGTTCCTTGGGAAATCAAGATTTCTTAAAATTCCTACGGAAACGGGAAAATGAAAGATTTTATACTTCACGAAAATGAAGTATTGAGCGGCCGATACTATAATATATTCGTCTTGACAGGCAGAGAGACAGACAACAAAATGATTCTATATAGTTACCTCTTTTCACGGAACCCTGAAAACTATACATTGAACTAACACACGGAAAAAGAAACCCAATTTACAAATTCTATTGCAGCGTGCAATTTATATTTCCATCAAATAGTGGATGTTTCCTGACAACAAAATCGACATTGTAACATTTATGCTCGACTCTAAGCGTCCCTTAACAACGGCATCCCAATTCACCATTCTTTTTATTTAACCGACAACCGTAACGATTGTTCTTGATGGGTGCAACGGTCCCGGCCATATCCAATTTGGACATCATAACTACTGGGTTTTGTATATATAAATATAAATATAAAAGAAACAATACTATATGCAATTTCTGCTATTATTAACCTCGAAATTAATGCAGAGTTTTACAAATATATTTAATAAATTCTGATTGTCAGTGCAACATGCAATTTTGTAAATTGATTGATGTAAGTTGCGACCGAAATACAACGTATATATCTCTTTGTTTGTATGTTGATATATTTATTTTGGTATATTTGATATTAATTAAAAGATAGGGGAGGTTTTAAATATAACTAGCTATACCTTCGGCTTCGTCTATGTTGTCACATAGAAATTATTGAGAGTTGTGTATTTACCTTTATTGAAATTCAAGCTTAGCCAGAGCCCTTTCATCTGATACCTCACCTGAACTAACAGCCTTAATACCAAATTTTGCTCCCATTTTAAAGCTTTTTAGGACTTAACCACAAATAGTTATTAGATTTTTTCCTGAACTGATGGTGATGATGACGATGCTAGCTGCCAAATTTTATAACAATAGGTCACCCGGAATATATCTCCAAGCGTTAGTGAGATTAGTGCTCTTGACAGACAGACGGACGGACGGACAAAGTGATCTTATAAGGATTTATTTTTTCCTTAAAAAGTATTTAAAATAGTGTTCTATACACTTTTGAATATGAATTAGATGCCGTATTCACACAAGATGGTTTGTTACTCATAGCATTTCTCTTAGGATCATCAAGAATATAACGAAGAAACCAAAAAAAGTAATTAAATAACAATCTCTACAACTATTATAGTCCGACAAAAATAATCAAAATCAAATGAAATCAGCTTCACGCTGTATCCTGCACACAGCAGGGTAGGCAGAGGGAACCTAGTGTTAAGACACTCCGTTCCCCATTTATCAAAATAATATTTTTGATAAATCCTTAGTATAATTAACATATAAAGCAAAGCTAAGCTCATTTCCGCGACGACGCGCCCATAGAGATAACCCTCAGAAAGGGCAATACAATACACGCGTTACATAAGAAACAGGAAAACCGCTTTGTTTTTCCTAGATCTCGTGTCACTGGCAATTTTGGTTTCACGAGAAGTCACGGTGTCTTCTACGCTATTACCCGCCCGATACACACAAATGACTATATTTCTACTATTTTGTAGGAGTTCAACGATACGAATTGTGGCAAATCGGTTATATTTCGTCGAAATAACGTAAATGTGTTTAAAATTGATTTTATTTTGAATGAAATCGATATGAACATTTTTTTAAAATCAGCTTCACGCTGTATCCCGCACACAGCAGGATAGGCAGAGGGAATCTAGTGTTAAGACATTCCGTTCCCCACTTTCTGTTGAATTCTGGACGCATTGCGTTGAGTGGCAGAACTCAACGCCGCGCTTAACCTCGACACCAGAACAAAGAAATGGAAATATATTACATTTTTTAAATATATTTAATATCGATTAAACGTTGCAAACGTGTAAATAATATATTTTTTATATTATTTGTTATTACGATTCTTGTTGATGAATATGCCTCATGTTCTTTTTAATGTTAAGCTACTGTTTTCTCCTAACATCTATCTGTAATATTTGATGATGCTTTATACTCTATACTTTATTACTAATAATATCGTCATAGTCTAAGAAAGCCTTATATTATCTAAGTTTATTGTCCATTTGCTTAGAGGGCATTGCTTTTACGTCAATGCCGCATTGGTGTCACCTATTTAATGAAGTATCACACTCACTTTATTTTTTGTTTTTTTATTTTTAATGTCCTTAAACTGCAATCGAACCTACAACCCCACATTTGCCATCCCAAGTTTTTTCACATACGTATTTACCACAAATATAAACAAAATAAAAAACATAAACCACAAACACGACATACCATAGCAATATAAATTCAAGAAAAACGAAACCTCAGATCAGACCGAGATGAGGTTGCACCAGCTATACTAGTAGTGCACCGCCTCATCATATCCAATGAACCTGAACATGATTACATTCACATTACCATACACCTCCTGTCCGTCTGTAATTCTATTGGGTACAGTCGCAGTCTGATTAGATCTAGGCGTAGAGGTAGGAACCTATTGAGCATCAATGGTTGGTTCCCAACTGATATTGAAAATGGAAACATGCTCCAATATTAGTAGCAATGTTAATTAAATAATGGAATGACAGATTTACGCTATAGAGTATTTTTGTCAGCGCCATTTTAAATGAAATCTCAGTTTTAAAAAATAAATCAGCTTCACGCTGTATCCCGCAGAGTAGGCAGAGGGAACCTAGTGTTAAGACACTCCGTTCCCCACTTCTGCCGAATTGTGGAGGCATTGCGTGTTGAGTGGCAGAACTCAACGCCGCGCTTAGCCTCGACACCAGAGCGAAGAAATGGAAATATAAATTTAAGTAAATATTTCATCTCCTCGAGTGGGGATCGAATCACAACCAGTCGGTTTTACAGTCACACTTCGTGCCACTGCGCCACGACTGGCCTCGTTTTAATTACTCTATAAAATCATAATACAATTACTACTACGTGTAAACTGTTGAGGTATCTTAATTAATTTCTTTAGGTATGGGTTTAAAATATTTTACCCTATATGCTGTTCCCGTAAAAGGAGCGCTGACTCTTTCAGCCTGTATAAATATTACCTAATAATATAATATACCTAACGAATTTTACGCATAAAAGTAAAAAAAAAAAACGCCTGCTCTTAGCATCTCCTATATATTTATTTTTAAGCTTCATGCTGTATCTCGCACATAGCAGCCAGAGGGAACCTGGGAACCTATTGTTAACACACTTCCGTTCCCCACTTTCTGTCGAGGAATTGTGAATTGAATGGCGAAACTTAACGCTATATATTAAATTGTTTCACAAATATCACTTTATCTGCATATTAAATTATACAGGCGTTATGCAGATTATCATGTCAGTCTTGACACCTGTGAGGCAATAATCCCTACAATGAAGACAAGCACAGTATATTAAGTTGATATAATAGAGATTAGGCAGCCAGCGACGGACGGAAGGAACCACGTTATATATGTTAGTTTAAGAAGGAAAATTTACAATAATAGTAGCAATGTGCTATGACATTGTACGCGGTGATTGCATGTTCAAATCTCAATTAGGGAATATTTTTAATTGTAGTAAAAGTAATTTAACTGTCTATATATTTTTAAAAGCGAACAAAGCAAAAAGTGAAGTATTACCTTGTCAGTGGGATGGCTTGGCTGATCCAAAAATATTTTTTTTTTCTTTACGCCTTTTAGAGAAAATCTAAACGAAAATTATTCTGTTTTTACGTTCGACTCGAATTTGAGACATTGCGGGTTGGGTGGCGGAACTAAACGCCGCAAATCGTTTCGCAGCAAATGGAATTGAAAATAATTAATAACTCTGAGTGAAAATGGAACTTCACACGCTGTTCCATTGCGCCACAAGAAAAAAATAATAATAAAAAAGACAACAAGATACCATTCGTTTTCTTTTAATTAATTCACAAAAACATTATTTCATATATCCACATTTTATGTTTACTTACTAATGTTAAATTTTCCACTGCACCACATATTAAGGACCGTCAACCACTTAACAATTCACTAACAGCGGGACCCACTATCGTAGTCCGATTTATAGTCATTCGGTATAGCATTTGAATGCATATGAGACGTTTGGCAAGCTACGCTACCATTCCAAGTGTTTATAGTTACGGCAAAAGTGTCCAATGTAACGCGATAAATTATATTTATGTATGGTGCAAATTGAAATCAATTTCGCTGAGGAAAATGGTTAGAGAATATTCCTTCACTTATATACAATTGCAGTTATATAAATTTATAAGTAATATTTGTTAGAGGTCGGTCGTGGCGCAGCGGCACGAGGTGTGACTGTAAACCGACTGGTTGTGGGTTCCCACTAGAGGAGATGAAATATTTGCTTTAATTTATATTTCCATTTTTTAGCTTTGGTGTCGAGGTTAAGCGCCGCATTGAGTTCTGCCACTCAACACGCAATGCCTCCAGAATTCGGCAGAAAGTGGGGAACGGAGTGTCTTAACAATGGGTTCCCTCTGCCTAACCTGCTGTGTGCGGGATACAGCGTGAAGCTGATTTAATTTAATTTTGATTTTTAATATATTGTGAAGGACGCCGCCTTACAGAACTACTATACAGTTACAGTTACTGGTGCCGGTAAGATATGCTTGCTTAAAATCGATGGTTGTTTATAGGTAAGTTACGTGAGTTGGGTTACGTTAGGTTTCCAGGTTGTTGTGGTGAAGTGGTAGTGTTTGATTGTGAACGTTAAGGTTTTGTGTTCGTTTCCCACTCGAGAAATAACTTGTTTTGTTTTTCCCCTTTTCAAGACTAGTCGCCGCAGTGGCACTAGTGGCAGTTGAGGCCAGTCGTGGCGCAGGGGCACAAAGTGTGACTGTAAAATCGACTGGTTGTGGGTTCGATCGCCATTCGAGGAAATGAAATATTTATTTACATTTATATTTTCTTTTTTTCGCTCTGGTGTTGAGGCAAAGGCTGCCCTTCGCCTCAACTCGTTGAGTTCTGCCACTTAACACGCACTGCTTCCAGAATTCGGTAGAAAGTGGGGAACGGAGTGTCTTAACACTAGGTTCCCTCTGCATACCCTGCTGCGCGGATACAGCGTGAAGCTGATTATTAAGACTAGTCGCGGCGCTGAGTTCCATCCATATATCACTTAATCCTGTAATATCGAGTTCTGGCAAAAAACATAATATTAGATTGTCATTGCCTACAAAGTCAAAATTGGGAAAGAAATCATAATTTTTGATTTTCTTTTTCATCATACAATATTTCTTACCGTACAACCGTACAAAAAATTTGCAAAAAATACTTATATACTCTTCAAACAGCCATACCAGTAAGTAATATTTATATTATGATTTAAATGAAATTTACTCAAATCGTTTACATTTACCATTTCATTTTAAAGTGCTTAACGCATTTCTTGAGTATACGTTTCATGTACTACTGTTAAATATTATACGAAAAGCTAATTCGTATTCCGTACGCTTCAGTTGATTTATTTTTTGTTGCTATAAAACGTTGTTTGCGTATTCATATTTCATATCTTTATATTTGATATTGCCATATTTTGATTTGTAAATTTACTTTACGAATCTTGTAATTAGCTTGTGTACTTATTTTACTTTTATTTTAATCATAATATTTTTTATTTTGTATAATACTAGCGAGTCGAACGCGCCTTTGCTCGCTTAAACTTATTTTTATATTATAGCCATAGAATACATATATTTTTTAAATTATATCCCATGTCCTTTCTAATACCTCTTAGAATAATGTGTACAAAGTTTCATGATAATCGGTTGAATAGTTTTGGTGTGAAAGCATAACATACAAACTCATATTCACATTTGTAAAAAGGAAAAATTATTTTTATTTTACCTTATAGGATCTCTTTGTTGTTCGTCTGTCCGCCTGTCAAGGCTATTTATCTCGAGGTTACGTGAAGGTATCAAGTTGAAATGAAAAGATGATATTAATATGAAATATTCAGGTCTATGGTCTCTCGGAGCTCAGAAAAAAGCTTTTAAGTAAAAGTGAACTAACGCAATTAAAATTGCGGATCAATTGATCGAATGATGAATAGTTTATTTTGGTTGGATAAATAAACGTAGAGTTTTTTTACTGTATAATTTTTTTTCTATGGTTGGTATTGGCGAAGTGATTAGGACTGATTTGAAAAGTCGGAATGCCATAATTTAAAGAACAGAACAGATAACCTTTTGTTAAGATACTTCGTTCTGACTCTATAATTTTAGAGGACATGCTCGGAAATGGACGACTTACTTATTTTTCAAACTCGATGATGATTTGAATTGTGATAAATATTTAATAAAAATATTTTTAAAAATGGAGATTGAACTGACAATCGTCGCGTGTTTCACAGTAAAGCTTTAACTGCCTTGTCATACTGCTACGGTAAATTAGTAATGCACCGAGTAAATTACTCCACCACTGTACAGAGTAGAGACATCAAAAATTCATATTTTAAACTGAAATTTACAGCATGATATTTAACAATGAATGCTTGCCGACTCAAGCGAAATCAGATTGACTGACAGATTGTAGAGAACTAAATTAATTTTTAAAGATACTTTTAAGTAAAGTTATATCTATATAATACTATATATTGTACTTGTAACTATTAACACAAAAAATCTAATATTATTTATTTTTTATTTTTCGTGGCCAGACACAGTCAGTTCCACTTTGTGCCTGAATTCTGGTATTGCGTAATTTAGCGCCGAACTCAACACCACATTTTGTCTTACTAGAGCGGTGTAACAAAAAGATTTTTATTTCCTCCGAAGGCATGGAATTCACAACCATCGAAATAGGCCAGGTACATTTCCAGCTAAAAATAGCCAGCTATCTTTAATATTTTATATAAATTTGAACCACTTTATTTCTTTACCTACGGCTTACTAGTATATATTTTACGTTACCTACGGTAAAACATTAAATATTTATTCAGGTCTAAATTTATAGACTATAACGTTTTCAGGAGGCCTTCTAGTTAATCGTATAGATCGTGTATCCACACTCAAGTGTCAGCTGTTACGCAAGCTGTGGACCGCCATTAGGCGCATTCGCTATTGCCATTACACTATTAACGGTGACACAAACGGATTTATGGCGTTTTCATACACAATGGAGGTAATAAAAGTTGAGGTTAAATTTTAATGATTTCTTAAATGATGTCGAGGTTAAGCGCGGCGTTGAGTTCTGCCACTCAACACGCAATTCCTCCAGAATTCGGCAGAAAGTGGGGAACGAAGTGTCTAAATACTAGGTTCCCTCTGCCTACCCTGCTGTGTGAGGGATACAGCGTGAAGATGATTTTTTGATTAAATGATTTAAAAATAAATTCTTTAGTCACTTCGTAGGACATGCGGAGTCAGTCTAGCTGTACGCATCCGCAATGAAGATACTGAATGGTAGGTAATAGCGAAGATGGCACGGTAAGAATAAGGATGAACTTGCTCAGTTGATTTGGGCACGACGGACGAATAAGTGTTGAAAAAATGGCAAAAAAATATGAAAGAAAAGTTAGCCATAAGAGAGTTAGAGGGAGACCTCGGGTGATCTTCTAAAACATAGTATCCACAGGATACTTCGAAAGGTATGTATGAAGAGGTTGACAGTGGACGAGGCGAAAGAGGTATGCCGAGACTGTAATGTTTTACGCTTGGTTCTCTCAGTTTAAAGCGAAAGTAAGAAAGTAAGTGCGATCGTTAAGTATTATACTGTCAAGGTATCTATATTATTAATTGGAATTTGAACTGAAAGAATCTAAAAAAACAAAAATATATATACGACACGTATTTTCCTATCTATTTAGATAACTTTAAATTTACATATCAATTTATAAACAAAACAATTTACACCTTTAATTTAACAATGACAAACTTGAGTATGCTTCAACCGCTTCAACAATTTCGTTTATGCTAATAATGTAAATGGAAACTTAGGCTCGCTGGGATCTGAGGGCCTGTCTTTAGTCGTAGCACGTCTCTTGCACTGCAATTGAGGCACGAATTTCCGTACAAGCCACCAAAAGCCTGATCTACTTGCAGATCAACGTGAGACGTCGGTAAGGAACCCTGCACGACCGACGGATTGCGTTCCATTCGACGCTGGACATTGTTTCGTAAAGGAATTTCGTTTCACAGTAAATGGACGCTATTGACCAAATCTATTTTCCAAGTTCTGGGATGCATCTAAATAAATCCTCTTAATCAGTTGAAAATCTTTTGTTTGATATCTATATAAATGTCTATTGTATTGTAAAACTTGGATTTCGTGCTAAACTTAGTTTAAAATAAAATGCTTTGCCATTTCAATGTTCAACCGGATTTCCGCTCGATTGGCATTTTAATTTGCCGGTATTCGGTGGATGTTCGCAGAACACGGTCTTGTTTCATATGCTGGTGCTAGCCCTGAATTCAATTACGCTTCAAGGTAATGCTGGCTTTGTTTAAGGTGAACATTTTCTTTTATTTTGTGTGTGTATATATATATATATATATATATATATATATATATATATATATATATATATATTATATAAGTATATACGCATATTAGATTTTATTTAACTATAATCTTGGTACTTATTGGTTTATAATGCGATAAAAAATATTTGATATTTTTAATATTTTTTTAAAGTATTAGTACTTAGGAAAGAAAAATACTTATTTAGAAAACGTATAAAAATTTGAACGTAGCGGGACTCGAACCCGCGCCTCCTGGAAACCGACCAGGCGCTCTGACCACTAAGCCATACGTTCTCATCAAGCTACGTCGAAACTTTTATATGGTTGTTACAACTTATTTATGTTGTTAGCATCTCTGTAGGGAGATTTTTACAAATTACCGCTACCCAAATATAATTACTAAGAATTATCGTCTGGCAAGAGAGAATTGTATGTATTAAATATTTTTAACATTATTTTCAAGTGTTAATGTGTGAAAAAATAATTATAACATACCTCATCTTTCCCTTTGACGACGCACATTTGGACGTCATTTTCTGATGAGTACCAAACTAATCTTCTCTGCTCCGTGAGGTCAGTCAAACTGAGGTTGTAGACAACATTTCTGAAACAATTTTTATTGTTATTATACAATATACTTATCACACTAATTTAATTTGGAATATATGAAAACTGTTACATCATTATCATTATTAAATTCACCATGTTCTTTCATACATTATTAACAACAAAAGTATTTAATAAAATATTTTTAAAGGATTTCATTAATCAGATTAGAGGACGTTTGAATGAAAACGCGAACCGGAAGTGTCTTAATGGGAACGGAGAGTCTTAACACTAGATTCCCAGATTCTCTCTGCTTACCCTGACACGTGTGAGATATAGCGTAAAGCTAAAAAATATACTATATAAGTAACAAATATATACTAGATGATACGTATATGCATAGATTTCTGTGTTTCTCAACTCGAGTCACATTCACAACTGAACATTCCGTACCTTGTAAAACTGTATGAGGATTATACAGTAAGTTTGTGGCAAGTTGTTACAATTCATTAAATTTTGAGAGCATGTCTGCGTTATAATGTAATTGAGAAAGTCTCACCCCTTAATTAAGATATTTGCGACGAAATTTCATAAAGAAATTACTTTGAACTTTAGCAATTATAAGGCGCTAGATAGCCGGTGTGACTTACCTACGTAATGTTTTTGAGATTTAACAGAGAAACTGGGTGTGTTCGGAATTAGAATTGATATTGTGCTGAACTCCGTTTCGATTCGGAGTTGCAATCGTTGTTTTATCGTTTCATTACTTTACATTATGGAGTTGATGCCGAAATTAACTATTAATTTATAATTTTTTCTAACAATTTTGTTAGCTTCAGTCGTATCTATCTATCTGTGATTGAAACGGAAACTTTGGATTTGGTTTCATCCGACTTTGAAACGGTCACGTATGCCAAAATAATTAAAAATTTTGCAAACGTGTCAAGGATCAAGTGCGAGTCGGATTCCCCCATCGAGGGTTCAGTACCGATTTTCCAGTTGTAAGTGAACGGGAATAACGGCAGCTTATAAGAAATAATAGTTAAAAAAACTAAAAAAAAAACGGAGAAATAAATAACGTGACTTTCCTTCAGTATCTTTGCTACTGTATTTTCGTAGGTCAACCGAGTTCTCCCCCTTTTTAAATAATAACAATTAATTCATTATTATTTAAAACGCTTTTGTTAACTTCGGACGTATCTATCTATCTGTGATTGTAACGGAAACCTTGTAGATGGTTTCAATCGACTTTGAAACGGTCACGTATGCGAAATTAATTTCAAAATAATTTGAAATTTTGCAACGTGTCAAGGATCAAGTGCGAGTCGGACTCTCCCATCGTGGGTTCAGTACCGATTTCCCTATTGTAGGTAATTACGGCAACTTATAAGAAATAATAGTAATAAACTAAAAAAACGGTGAAATAACTACCTTACCTACATAATTTTTGAGATTTAACAGACAAATTTGGTATGTTTTAATAATTTGTCTGTTAAATAATTAGAATTGATATTGTGAATGATATATTGAACTCCGTTTCGATTCGGAGTTGCAATCCTTGTTTCATCGTTTCATTACTTTACATTGACACCAGTCGTGACGCAGGGGCAGTAAGTGTGACTGCAAAATCAACTGGTTGTGATCGATCCCCATTAGAGGAAATAAAATATTTATTTACATTTATTCGCGTTGGCGTCGAGTCAAAGCGCGGCGTTGAGTTTCGCCAATCAACACGAAATGCCTCCAGAATTCGGCAGAAAGTGGGGAACGGAGTGTCTTCACATTAGAGTTCTCTCTGCCTAACCCTACTGCGTGCGGGATACAGCGTGAAGCTGATTTGATTTTTTATTACTTTACATTATAGAGTTGGTGCCTAAATTAAAATTTATAAATATATTATCGAAAGATTCAGAGATTTGAACCTTATATACATTAGTGTTCCAATGGATCTGCTTAAAATAATTAAGATTATATTAGGTGCTAAGGTAGCCAGCACGGTACGAACTTTGACTTAATCAAGTGGGACCAAACTTTCCTATTATAGCTAAAAGTTTGGTATATATATATGCATGTAGTATATGCAGTTTAGGTTAACCATATATAATAGATAACTATAGATAAGCCCCATTTATGCTACATTAGGTTAAATTAGATTATTTGGAATAAATGAAGCCTGTCATATCACTTTCGTTACTAAAATTTGACACACTCTTTCATACATTAGTAACAAAAGTACTTAAAAGATTTTAAATCGACTCTATAAAAAAATATTAGATGTCGTTGTGGCGCAGTGGAATAAACGTGTGAATATAAACCCGACGGTTGTAGTTTCGATTTCCAGTCTGCTGAATGATTTATTTAATTTAATATTTTAATTTCCATTGCCATTAGCCACAAAGCAAAGCACGGCGTTGTACAACTCGTAATACAATGTTTCAAAAAGTCGCCGGAAAGTGAAAAACGGAGTGTCTTAACACCTATGGTTTTCTCCGCCTTACTATAACTATTAAAATATATAAAATTAGTAAGAACTTTTTTACATCTAACTCTTCTAATAACATTTTTAATTGTACTTTTGACCACCAAATGTACCACAAAAAAAAATTCTACGTACATACGTGCCTACAATAATATAAATATTATTTGAAATAAATAATTCCTAGTTAATTATACAGTACATGTTTGCGGTTGTGGTTTTAATCAGAAAAGTTTTGGGAAAGTTGCTGGAAGCTCTGCGGTCCCAGATGGACCATCCTGACGATGCATTTCATTACATATCTAATGCACTCGTGGTTGCTCTCTTGAATGCAATGAAAATAATGTGGATGCAAATGGCTGTATGCGTTTTTTTTGCTAAAAATATTATTTTGAAGTTACTATTTTAGGTTTTTTTTTTGGGTAGGAAGAGGGAATCTAGGGTTAAGACATTCCATTGCCTGCTAAGTGGTGGAACTCAACTCCGTTATGACGGTCTCTGTATTATATTTAAAAAAAAATCTGCGTCACGCTGTATTCCGCACACAGCAGGGTAGGCAGAGGGAACCTAGTGTTAACACTTTCTGCCGAATTATGGAAGCATTGCGTATTGAGTGGCAGAACTCAACGCCGTACTTTGCCTCGACACCAGAGCGAAGAAATGAAAATATAAATTTAAATAAATATTTCATCTCCTCGAGTGAGGATCGAATCCACAACCAGTCGGTTTTTCAGTCACATTTTGTGCACTTGCGCCACGACTGGCCTCAATATATATTACATTTTTTTAGTAATAAAAAAAAACAAAAAAGTCTGGTTGGTACGTTGCCTTACACAGTCATGTATATATCATACAATTTACTAAAGTATTATACTATATGTAAGTACATATATGTATGTATTAGTTTATCGCAAATGAGCCTCCGTACTTTAGCACGGTCCTCGAAACGTCGACTCGCTCTCCTTCTACTAGAATTAAATTAAGTGTGCATCAAATAGGCATTTTAAAACATTTTTATAAAATTATTCCAAGCATTTCAAAATAAAAATATGTCCTTTTTACCGCAGATATTAATTATCTCTATATAAAAAAGGGTTTTTTTCACTTTTTACCTTTTAAATCTGTTAAAGTATTCATTTTAATTGGTTTAAAAATGACAACTTTGTGTAACGTAGCAAGATTCGACTAGTTATTTATCTTTTTAGAAAACATAACACAACCCGCGCCTCTTGGAAACCGTCCAAGCACACTGACCAGCTAAGCCATACGTTCAATACAGTAGGTAGGTTTCCAAGAGGCGCTGGATCAAATCCCGCTACGTTCAATTTTTTATATAAATAAATCAATTTCACGCTGTAACCCGCACACAGCAGGGTAGGCAGAGGGAACCTAGTGTTAAGACACTCCGTTCCCCACTTTCTGTAGAATTCTGGAAGCGTTGCGTGTTGAGTGGCAGAACTCAACGCCGCGTTTAGTTTAAAGCCACAACCAGTCGGTTTTACTGTCACACTTCGTGCCCCTGCGCCACGACTGGCCTCCTGACTGACTGAGGAATTTGTATATGTTTTCTAAAAAGTATTTTTCTTTCCTAAATGTGGAATAACAATTTAAATTTGTAAAAAAAATAAATAAATTTATCATCCAAACCGGCACACTATAAAAGAAGAGAAGTGCCTGTAATTTGGAGAGAATATTAGGGGAGCCAAATTTGTGGGTTCCCGGACCCTATACATATTTTATGCGCAAAATGTTTTTTTGTTCCCTTAACGAACTAGGATGAGCCAATCAATTTACCCACGTTACTAATAATCCTATTTTACGAGAAGGAATGCGGTAACCGGATTTGGGAAGATGGACGTCGATTTCGACAATTGTCTGTTTTGTATGTATATCGTGTGTGATGTTGTTTCATCTGATATATTAAAAAAATATTATTTTTTGTAAGAATAAAATCAGAATTGAGGCCAGTCGTGACGCAGGGGTGCAAGCGTGTGACTGTAAACTCGAAAGGTTGTGGGTTTTTATTTCCACTCGAATCAATCAAAGTTACGACACACCGTTCCCCACTTTCTGCCAAATATTGGAGGTATTGCTTGTTGAGTGGCAGAACTCAACGCCGAGCTTTGCCTCAATACCAGAGCGAAGAAATAGAAATATAAATTTAAATAAATATTGCATTTCCTTGAGTGGGGATCGAACCCACAACCAGTCGTGTATTTGACAGACACACTTTGTGCGCCAAGACTGAATTCAAATTAAATAATTATTTAACAAAAATATTTATTTAACAATTAAAATATAAAGTAAACTAGTGCGTATTTTATTCTATATCAAAAAAATTACACGCTCCATTAACCTATGAATACGTGCTAACGATATAACATCTAAAATTGAATTCTGTCACAAAATAAAAATGTCATCCACTGTCCTCTAATAATTTCTAAATTATTATAATATTTGGAACAGCGGCACGTTCAAGATACGGCACAAAGGCTGTGTCCTCTATCAATTATGCGCTTCAGTGATTCCCGCCGAAAGTCCGCGGCCATCTTGGTATGGAGTAAGCGCGCCTAAGCTATCTTTAATATATATACATGTATATATATCGTATTGTAAATATATTATATTGCATATATTTTTTAACTTCAAACTCTGTTACGTGTAAGGTAAGCTAGTGTTAAGACACTCCGTAGTCTCAAGTAGGGATACTTTCCGCCGAATTCGTGAATTGCGTGTTGAGTGGCAGGGTTCAATGTCACGCTTTGTCTTGATACCGGAGCGAAGAAATAAAAATATTAATAAATAATAGTTTATTTACCCGGAATAGGAATTGAACCCACTACTGTCGCGTTTACACTAACACGCTTGTGCCTCTATGCCACCACGGCTTCAATTGTGTATCTATACTAATATTATAAAGAGGTAAGATTTGTATTTTTGTATGTATGTTTGTATTGTTTTCACACAAAAACTACTGGACCGATTTCAAAAATTCTTTCACTATTAGAAAACTGCGTCTTCACTGTCCCACATAGGCTATATTACATTTCCAAAAAAGTAGGGATCCCTAAAAAAAATGCAATAATGTAACCCAAGGTGTGAAGAAATTGATCTTTAAAATTCTATCATCGCGTGCGCTGCGAAAACTATTGATGATAGAACAAAATAATGTTCTACAGTATTATAGAACGCATCAAAGTCTATAAAAAAGTCCGCGATACCATATATCCAACTACTGTAGTTATGCCAATATAACAACTTTTTTATATTTTATAAGTTGACGAAAGTACTGACAATAATCAAACCATATTATTCATACCTCTGTATTAATCCTTATCCTACTAAATGATATTTTATTAAAAAATATTTCAATATCTTTAAAATATTTTTTAAATTATGAAAATAGGACATTCCATTCAAAAGATATAACGAATTTAAAAATAGCAATCTAAAGAAAATCATGTAATAATAAAATAATGCGGTGTGTGTGGCCTCGCGCACCATAGCGGAGTGAGTCTGCAAGGGTGAGGGGATCGTGCATCGATATCACTAAAATTATGAAGACAACCAATTAGATTCTTTGTTTCTTTATTTGAATTGAATAGGCCCTGAAACTACGGGAGGGGATTTGAAAATTCTTTTACAATTAGACGACTAACGTGTACAAAAATATTTAAAAAACCTTATATCGCGTATGCTGTGGAAATTATTAAGAATAGAGTAAAGTGATGTACTACAATTTTATAGAAGAAATCAAGATCTACAAAAAAGTTTACGATACCACGTGTTACTGTTAGAATTATGGGACAATAACTAATTTTCAAAGTTCGTATTATCGTAGTAAAGAGGAATATCAAAAAAATATACATATTATTGTGATAGAATAAAAAGAGTAGACGCCGTCGAGGTCCAGGGGCAAAGGAGTATGACTGAAACGCGGCGGTTGTGGGTTCGATACCCACTCAATGAGATGAATTATTATTTCTTAATATTTTCATTTCTTCGCTCTGGCACCAAGGCAAAAGCCCGGCGTTGAGTATTGCCACTTAACACGCAATGCCTCGAAAAATTCGGCGGAAAGTGGGGAACGGAGTTTCTTATGTTCCCTTTGCCTACCCTGCTGTGTGCGGGATACAGCGTGAAGCTAAAAAAAATAAAAAGAGTGTGTAATTCCTCTATAGATATACTGTTTCATATGTAATTGTCTCTATAGATATACTGTTTGATATGTGCTGTAGTTTATCTATTTTTTTCAATTATTATTACCAGTACAGTATCGATACTAATGTGGTTTCTATATATTTATATATATTTAATATTTTTTCATCCTTTAGCGTTTTTCAGATGGAAAACATAGACATTTATTTAATTTGACAAAATATTTTATTAATTATAAAAATGTTGGTAGTTTTTATAATTTTAATAGAATTCAACAGCTTTTTAAAATAATCTTATCTTAAATGCGCTGTAATAACTAATAGAAGCTATATTTTAACCCGGACTTTTTGCGGACTTTATGTGGGAAAAATTACGTTTACCTAGACAAATATGAAATAACTAAACATTTTTCTATTAAATATGATAATTCTTGCAAGCAAAATCAAATCAATTCCCAAATGACTTAAATCTATAATAATTTTGTGCACAACAGTATGGATAACCAAACTAAAAAATAATCCATTTTTAGAATTCTGGAAAAGGAAAAAAACGGAATCCTTATCACTTGGATTAGGATCCCTTTGTTGTCCGTCTGTCCGTCTTTAATTGTCATTATAAATGCATAACGTAGACTATAAACAGCTGTATCGACTCATGTTTCATTTATCCCTTACTCTCAGCATATAGATAAGTATATTAGTTACTTAGACCATTTAATTTAGATAAAAACTGTCATTTACTGTTTTTCATTTTAATAAGTACTTTAGAAGCTGTAACACAGATTTAAAATTACATAACTAAAAATCTTTGCTGCGATATGGCTCGACCCCACTACCC
>JAATLQ010033446.1:0-36065 GCA_013421005.1 Heliconius erato x Heliconius himera | reverse complement strand
ATACACTGATGACATCACAACGCCCTAGCGAGTATCACTCAACGAGAAATCCTGCAGGTGGTCCAGAACCTCAACCTCTGTCGAGTGACGCAGGCGTCATACTAAATGAGGAACACCACGCATCATCGCAACATAAAAATAGAAAGCCTGGAGGTACACATTGGTCGTCTCGCGTCCAACACATTCCGCTGCGCCAATGTATCACCTGCACCTAAGGAGCAGCACTCCGTGGCATACCCGGCCGCCCGAGGTCAGACGTAAGAGGGCCTTGCATTGAACCTTGGTCGTTTAAGATGGGCCTCCCTCAGGAAACCGAGGGTCTCTAATGACTGAGTTGACCGCCTAGATGGCATTTGATAATCCTTCCAATTTCATACTGTGTCAACGCCCAAATGTCGTTTGGAGCTACAACGGAGATGGACGAGAGAATGCTTCAATTCTGCGCCTGGCTCTATAGCAAAGTTAATTTAGAAGCGATTGCACGTATTTTGGAGTTATCGGATAATTAAAACGTATTTCAACGCGACATATTTGGCTACATCTTATGTTTAAGTATTTTTGGGCAAGAGAATAGTAGGTAGTCTGTTGTTTATAATTTCTTTCGTTAAAGTTTTCTGTTGTTTGTGTCATTTGTTTAAGTGTGTTTTTTAAACAATTGGAACATCCTAATTGGAACTACGCAAATGCGGGTTGCATTAAGGTTTAAATAATTTTCACATCTTAAGTGTTTTGCAAACATAGGTACATTACATGAATAATTCAGTAGTTAAGGCGGGCGAAGCCGCGAGCGGGTCGCTAGTTATATAATAAAATTTTAAGCCGAGCAATTAACGTATGTATTAATTGGTGAATCACTGTGTTAAATCTGTTTATTTCGCTTGATTTATATGAAATATTTGAATTAAATCGAGTATCGGCGGATCGGCACAATATTGACATTTTTCAAGTAAATATTTAATTAACTGTGATTGAAGGTACGAGTTTATAATTATTTTGTAAAATGGAAGAGGCTATCGTCGTGGTCTGGCGGCGTTGATTTCCACCGCTTCGAATCTATTCTCTGCATCAAAAATAAAGTTATACAACTGAATAGCTAAAGAATCAAAGAATTTATTACAAGAACAGTGGCGCATCACTAGTGGTTGAAGGGGAAACGACGCCATTTTGAGGTTATTTTACTGCGTATCCAGATTCGCAATTAGTATAATTTTTGACTCAGGAAAGAAAAACAAAATCTCAAATCAAATAAAAAATCTGTCGATTGTATATAAAAATTGTTTAAAGTAGTGAGAGTGAAATAGTTTGAAGTAGAATCATAAGGTGTTTTATTACAAAAAATATTATCAAATTATATAATGTCGGCCTTAATCGACCTAATACGCGTCAAATGGAAAGAGCTTCTTAAGAACAATCAAATTATAGTAATAAAACACCATCTGACCGAACGAAGCAGTGCCGAGAACGTAGGAGAAAGAATGCGGCTGAGCGGTGCGACGGTGCCAGTACATTTGCAGCTGGCGCGGTTGAAAATTTGCAAGTAGCTGATGAAATCTCTTCTACATCCACAACGAACTGAATAGGTATACCTTGTGTTCGATCTTGGATAATGAAGAAACACTGGGCAGCTAGTGTACGTTTCAGTATGATATTTGTCAACAATGTCTATGGTTTCTGCACCAAGAACAAATAAACACTTTAGACTGCTTAAAAATACTTTCTCTGAAGAGCCAGTAACTGTAATTTTGCGGTTAGATGGCCATAAAGGCCTTCTATGTATCTCAATATCCGAAAAGATTTCAAGATTTATCACGGATTAGGTCAGGCGTCTCCTACAGTTAGAGATATGCGAGACGAGTACTATAGATTAACCTAGCAACCGGTGCCGATACAGTCGTCAAAGTCTTGTAATAGTGTTCCTGATTAGCACTCAGAAGACATCTCTACCGATACAACCATAAACCGATCTAGTATTTGGCAATCAACGAAATTTGGTTGAAACTTCCATGCCAGTGAATATGCGTAGCTTTGATCTGACCAATTCTTGAACAGACAAACTGCAGCTTCATTATCAGTAGCGATATCACAAAACTGGTGGAGTCGCCATATGTCGCAACATCAGCTTCACTGTTGCAATAAAATTAACATCGACGTCGGAATTGATGTTGGAAATTCATTTGAAAATAAAAGACGCACGCAGCTGGTGATCTCTGTCTAGTAAACGTAAAGTCCAATGGTATCTGTAAATTCACACTCGAGTATAGTGTGTATATCTACCCGAGTACAGGGTTAGCAGAAATTAAACTCTTTAGGTTACGATTGTTGTTAAAATATTCCAAGACATCGCTAAAATTATACCCGATTTCAAAACTGTTCCTACCACACCAATTACGATAATTGGAGACTTTAATGTCAAACGCTTATTACTGACTTCATGCTCAACGAGTTCAATTTGTTTTACATTGAAACTTCTCTAAAAACTTAGGTATTGATTTAAATTTTACCAAAAATATCGATGTATCTTGTATGCCATTTGTGTTCTTTTCATATTATAGAACTATAATTTTAGGTGGCCTACACTCTAACACGTGTCGGCTACATCGACTGTCGGTACGTGGTTTAGCCAAGGTATAATACATATTCTTGCATAACATACAAACCATGAAACAGCCACACCCAATTTTTTTATTCTTATAGATTTCTCAGCATTAACGAGATTATATACATTCCCTCGAGTATGAATTGAAACCAAAACACCCTCGATGAATATATGTGAAATTCTTCTGATTCGTGTGAAATGATTGATTGTTCAAATTGATGATTGCCAATGTTTTAGCCATACTGACTGATTGTCCGTTGCCTTAGTCAGATCGTCAAACGAGAAGGAGAGGTAAAAGAGCAAGTGTGCCATTATTTCCGCTGAAGTTTTAGAAGAATACCTCGGCCCCCGTAGCCCCAGCCTGTGGCGGCCAATGAGGAGCACAATAACGTGCTCGACGGCCTACATCCGCTGATCCAACCTACATAACCCACCCGAGTTACCATTTGGGCGGCGTACCCGTAAAAGAGTTTCCTCCCAAAAAAAAAATACGTCATTGTTTCTGGGGTAGCGTCGCAGTGACATCTTGCTTCCCTTGCCCTACAAAATATATCCTTATTTTATTAGGGTTTCTTTGCATTGGGCAGCTACGTACAATATAAATTTGTATATATGTATGTTCATTACATATCGTTTCATGAACAGACAGGGTCAAATAACATAAGAGGTCAATTGGGAGATCGTGAACACTAATTCAATAGTGCCTAATTAATTGGACTCACACAAAGGTTGGCCGTTACAAGATCGATTCAGGTCTTTATATATGTATGTATGTATGTATGTATATTGAAAATGTACATTTTATTTGTGTTCGATGACAACTGTACCTGTAGTAGGTATATAATAAAAGAAATATTATAAAAGTTATTTAATATAATTTGAGGCAAATCGTGTCACAATCTCAATCAATCTCAATCAATCGGGGCACAAGCGTGCGAATGTAAGCGGTTCGATTTCCACTGGAGGAAATGCAATTTCTATTATTTTCATTTTTTCGCTTTAGTAACAAGGCAAGTGGCGATGAGTTTTGCAACTCCACACGCAATGCCTTAAAAATTCAGAGGAAAACGAGGAAAGGAAACATTTTAATGGGCGCGAAGTGTCTTAACATTGAATAAAGCTTGAGGCAAAAATAAAACCGGTAAAATGAGTAAAAAATAAACAAAGTGCCTTAACTCTGTGCTATCTTGGTGAAGCTATAAAATAAAGCAGCAATCGAATTCACTACCATTTTATTAGTAAGACAATTTCAAGTATCTCCTGTACGACAGTAAACAAACAAAAAAAAGCAGAGTCACTAACGAACCGGAAGTAATTTGTTACATATCAAGTCATCCCGTGTTACGCCTTTCCCATGTTTCCAGGTGTAGAAGATTAGAACATTCGTATATGTACGTATGTGAAGCTATAACTAAGAAACAAGACTAGTTCCAATTTAGTACAAAGATATTTATTATCTTTTCTCCCATGATATATGCATTTAATCCAATTGGCAGAAAGTAGTGTTGAGATCCTCCGTATTGTACGTTGAATGGTGGAATAAAGAAATACCTTTCCTTGATATTACTAAATATTTCTGTATTATTTTTTTACCCTAGTTAGACAAAACATAGTGTCTTAAAATGACACCATTAATGTCTTAAATGGATTTCTATCCATAGTACTTGTAAGTAACATAGTTATTTTCCACATTCACTACATGAATACATACGAAGCGTAGTGTTTTCATACACACGTATCATCACTGTCATACATATAGGGTTGCCAGTACCAGGCTTATCATTTTGTGTGTCTACGACAATCAGTTTTGGTGTTTAATCCAAAATCAAACCGACAAAAAAATATACAATTTTTTGTTGTTGGTAACAACAAAACAATTTAAAATCTTTTAGAATAACGTGCGTGAGGCCAGTCGTGGCGCAGGGACACAAAGTGTCATTGTAAAACCGACGGGATGTGGCGCTTAGTTCTGCCACTCAACACGCAATGCCTCCAGAATTCCGCAAAAAGAGGGGAACGGAGTGTTTTAACATTAAGTTCCCTCTTCCTACCCTGCCGTGTGCTGGATACAGCGTTAAGGTGATGTAATTACGTCAACTTTCCCACATAAATATAATTCCAATTTGTTAAGTATCTCTATAAGGCTTAAATATAAATCTTTAATTAAATGAAATTAATATTTATGAATTTGGGGCAGCAAAGTGAAATTACTGGACAGGACAACATGCAAAGTCCTGGATTTCCCGGCCATCTGACAACTCTAAATACATACCATCTATGACTTTTTAATTATGACTTTTTCCATTTCACTTTTTCTTTAGTGAATGACGCACAGAACACACACTTTCAAAACTACTTTTTTTCTTAACTTAACACGTAGGTTAGGGAGTAAATGGGTATACTAAGAAAGGATTTCTAGGATATTTCATTTAACATCCTGAAGGCTGCGGGCAATGACTAGTAATATTATAGAGAAATACAAAAAAATATAACAATAAATATCGGCGACCCTTCTTCACTGAATACATTCAAAGATAAGATATCTGTCACAAAATAAAGGACATGTGTGAAACAAGAACGGCTGCCCTTCTTTCTATTCATGACATCTTTATTGTTGATACGTTGAAATAATATGAATATATAAATCTTGCCGGGACCTCGGTACGTTTACATATTCTTAGTTTGAACTGTGTGTGTGTGTGTTTTGGTATGGATGGATATTTTAATAATTAATGTATAATCGAAATTTAATTTAAAACAGGTTTGGTTAGGCTTTATGTTGTATCCCGTATACAGCAGAGTGGACAAAGCATCTAGTGATAAGACACTCAATTCCCACGTAGTAAGAGTTCTACGAATATAGAGATATTCGAGATTTTACGTGTTGAATAGCGACACTTAACGTCGTGTTTTATTTACCAGAGCGCAGAAATTGAAATAATTATATATAATCATATCTTTAAGCATCTAAGATCTAGCGCTAGCTTATAAGTACTGAAATGATTTATTACGTCCTTGTACAATCATCACTAACTTATTGCATACCAGCATGGGGCGGAGCTATTAAAACAAATCTGTTTTTTACTTAAAAGAGTCCAAAGATGTGTTCTTGTTCTCTTCTTAAGGTCATGTTATTCAAACCTGTGCGTTTTCCAACAGAAAATTTATATCAATCATGTAAAGTGTTAACAGTTCGACAATTGTTTCTTTTTTGCTCTGTTTTACGAAAGGATAGAGCTACCTCCTTTGATGGTCAGTATATGCTCAATAAACGTAGATCTAATAAAATTTGTCAAATAGAAATCCGTCATAAAGTCTCTTCAAATCGACAACATTATTATCTCAGTCCCATGTTGTACAATGCTATCAATAAATAAAATATATCCTCTAAACTGTCACCAATGTAAAAAGAAACTATCAAATTGGTTGTTAACATTAAACTACGATCAAACAGAAGACCTCCTAGCCATCTAAATGATGTTATTTGTATATATCTTTAAGCTTACTTTTGCAAGCTCCTCATACGCATACATACATACATACACACACACATATACGCACATATACATATCACACACATTCCAAATGTAACATTATTGTATCTAAATATTTTACTATTATTATTTTGTCATGGTTTTTTATTTTTTTCTCAATTTTTGTATAATATATAATTATTTGTTTTGTCTAATGTAATTAAACTTGATATAACTTTTGAAACGACGCTATTTTTGTTATGCATAAAAAAATTGAAATAAATAAATATATGATATTATTATTATTTAAGTGGAAATTGAACCCATCACGTTTACACTCAGACGCTGGTCCACTGCTAGTATTTTTTTCACAAAATAAGCAAAAAAAAATATTATAAGCTCTTCCGGTTTCCCAATTAATAATATGCATTAATCAGTGGCGAACGGAACACACCCTTCCCATAGGAAATCTCATCCAATCACCTAGTTCCGGTGTTTTTTCCCACAGCTAGTGTAAATTTTAATATAAAAATTGATATTATGTTGCATTTTCCTCATTTTTGAATATGAAATGTTTTTTTAGGTTCACGCGAAGTACTGAATCTAAGTATATCCCAAATTTATGATACATTGTTAATCGAACCCACAACCGTACCCAGCAGTACCAACTATACCAAAAATTCAAAATGTTTTGGAAAGCAGAGAACGAAGTGACTCGTCACAAGACCTACCTTTTTTACTAAAAGACGACTTAAGAAAAATATATAAAAGTTACATGTATGAAAACAAACTAACTTGATAGAAGAGGGTACAAGTATTTTTTGTGAATGAAAGTAAAAAAGTGTTCTGGCGAGCTCGTTTGCGCGATTGTGAAGAAACTTGTTCTTAGAATATTCACTGATATTACAAAGTAGTTGAAATATTATATATAGCGTAATTTTTTTTTATTACAGCTTCACGCTGCAACACCGATTTCCAATCGGCGATATACTATTTTCATTTCTTTGCTCTTGTAATAAAACAAACCGTGGCGTTGTGTTCCGCCACTCATCAGGTAATATCTCAACATATGAGCGGTATATGGGGAACGGTGTCTTAACATTAGTTTACCTCTGTCTAACCTGCGATATGCGTGATACAGTATAAAGGTACAAAAAATAGGGATGAACCTTATTTTTGACTTTAAGTTTGACATCTCTACTAATATAATAAAGCGGAAGAGTTTGTTTGTTGGTTTAAACGCTAAGATCTCTGAAGCTACTGGTCGGATTTACTTTTTTTTATTTTTTATTTCTCACTAATACTATATAACATTTGATTTTAATTTTTAGTTAGCACATTTAACAGCGTGCGCTGCAGAAATAGTTAAATATTTTTATAAATAAGTAACAATAAGGCATTTTGTGACAAAAAATAATTGAAAATTGCAAGGTGATATTTCAAAGTTTTTTTTGACAACAATGTTGAAACTTTCGAGCGAAAGTAATTAAGAAAATTTTATGAAAAGGATCTACAGTCTTTATAGTATGTAATTTGAACGTATACTTTGTAAATGTAAAATGAAAATAATTCAACGCTCTGTTTACGGCCGCTGGCCAAGGCTCGAGTCGCGCAAGGTGCGTCTTTGCCGCCGATGACATCCTCTCAAGCAGCACGTAGTGCTTGCACTGTCTCAGAATTATATAAAAAGATTGAAAGTATAAATTATATAATCAATTTTATAAGCATAATAACTTTCTTGCTATAACAACTAACTACATATCCCGCTCATGGCACGGTTGACAGGCAGAACCTAGTGTTAGACATTGTTGTCCCCCTGTCCTCACTTTCAAGACATTGCGTGTAGAATGGCGAAACTTAACATGCTTTTATAGCTATATACTTAGCATAGCTTTAGTCTTGTTACCAGATCGAAATAATCTCTAAATGAAAATACCTCATTCCTCCGAGCGGGAATCGAACCCACAACCATCACGTTTACAATCGGATCCTGTGACTTACTATTATATTTAAATTACATTTTACAACTATACTATTCAGGCTTTCCAAGCAATTACTGACAGCTATACGATAATGTCATCGCTTATGTGCTAGATTTTGATTGATTGATGTTTGCGTTAATTACTTGCGGACGCATCCATAATTGTTTATATAAATCTAGAACTAGTTTAAATTATTAATATTATGGAAAGAGGCCGTCGTGGCGCAGTGGCACAGCGCCTGATTGTAATCACAGTCATTGATTCAATTTTCACAGGGGAGAATGAGTTGCTTACATTTCCTTTATGGAGAAAATGGAGAATGGTACGCTTTAAGATAATGTTCCTGTCTAGCGTGAACCTATATATTTTTTCTTTTCCCACATAACCAATTTTTTTAGTTTGTAATAGATTTTTTCAACCATACCTACAAATTTATATTTTTGGCTTGAATCCTTATTTGTACTATTAGTTCTTACTTTGTACTTACCAAGTTACATAATTGTAGGTTCAATTTTGCAACAAAAAATACTTAGCTAGTACATACCAGTCGTGGTGAAAGGGCACAAGCGTGTTATTGTAACAAATACATACCAGTCGTGGTGAAAGGGCACAAGCGTGTTATTGTAAAAGTGACAGGTTGTGGGTTCGATACTCTATCGAAGAAATTAAAAAACTAATATGATTTTTTTATTTCTCGATCTGGGAACAAGGCAAAGTTCCGCCACTCAAAGCACAATTCCTGCATAATTTAGCGAAAACTGGGAAACGGAAGTGTCTTAATGAAAACGGAGTATCTTAACACTAGATTCCTAAAGTCTCTCTATTTATCCTGCAATGTTAGGGACACAGCATCAAAAAAACAAAAAAAATAGAAAGCGAGAATTAAAAAAAAATCAACATATACATAAGAACATTACATACATATTTAGTATAGAAATGACTGAATGACAAATGCAACTGAATACATAGAAGTAGTAAAACATAAAAGAAAAATCTAGAACAAAGGCGTTCGTTGCGCTGAAAACATATAAAAGATTATGATAAAAATGTCAGGAGGAGCAGGTAAAGAGATTTATGTCAGCTCTTTGTGCCTGCAAGTCGATTATTAATTCCCACGGAAAGTTTGAATAATTTCTTATTTCGAGTTTGTGAGCTAATTCCTTTTGTTATTTAATGGACTGTTACTTGAGTCGGTATTAGGGTACAGTCTCTGACTGTAAATTCTATTGTAGGTTTGATTCCCATTTGGTGGAATGATTTTTTTTGTTTCTTCGCTCTGCTAACAAAATAAAATGTAGTGTACTAACACTAATATCCCTGTCCCTACACAGCTCTATGAGAGATACAGCGTGAAGTTAAGAAGGAGAACTTAGCATTAATCACTCTGTTCCCTAAATTTCGCCCAATTTGCAATAGATACTATTAAGGCGGAAATAAGACAGTCGGCGAAATGAATATTGCACGGTAGGCAGAAAGAACCTAATGTCATGCTGCTTTGTGCGAGATACAGCCTGAAGTAAAAATAACCTATAGCTTTCCTCCATGGACTACCACAACTGATTTTTTAATTCCAACAAATATTTTCGAGATTAACATGTTCAACCAAACAAACTGCAAATTTTAATTACCTACAAAGTTCCCTGAAGATAAAAATTGAATAATTAATAACGTTCAAGTTAAACTAAATCCCTTAAAAAAATAATTAGATCAAGCGCCTTCTTTGTAATTTAGGATCTTCAAATATTAAGAATAAGGTAGAACTTTTTAAATTTATTACATTTAAAATTTTTTGGACTACTAGAACTCAAAAATAAAACCGTTTTCAAAAAAAATTTTTCAGCTTCACGTTATATCCCAGATATAGCAGCTTAGATAGAGGAACTAGGTCCCCGCCTAGTGTTAAGACACTCCGTTCCCAATTTCCAGCGAATTCTGGAATCATAGCGTTTCGAGTAGCGCTTTGCCTCGTTACCAAAGTAAGGATATGGAAATAAAATATTTACTTCCTCAATTAGGAATCGACGATCAACTGGGATATTTTTCTTTGCTGACTCTACAATATGCGAGTGAAGCTTTATATATTTTTTAAAAATGGTTTTACAGATATTACTTCTCTCTGTATCTTTATTACTATCTAATAAAATCTACTAAACTGATTTAACCCAATGTACAATGATGTAACTTAGTTTACAATACACTAATATGGTATTATCGAGCTGGTCTGATGATGAGATGGAGCCATGACCTGAGTAATGGGAACAATAGGGGTTACTAATAAGAATAGGAAAATAGGCAGCGTGAACCCAGTATTAAAAAATTTCGTTCTCCACTTTCCGCCTTATTTTCCACTTATTACTTGTTGAGTGACGGAGCTTAATGCCGCTACGCGTAAGAGATGAAGATAAAATACTATATGTATGTATTTATAATATTTATTATATCTCGTAAGCACTAAATACCATTCCCTCATTGTGGTAACAAGTAGAGCTATTCTTGGATTTTACTAATGAATTCTCTTAGAACTGGGCAGATTTGAATCTAATAAATTATAATGTATTTCCATTGTACTACACATTTATTTAAATAATTTCAGTTGTTTAGATATTAAATCTTATTGTTTTAAGATAATGATATTATAATAGGATGGAGAATAATAAGGAACTGAGTGATTTCTTAAATTATCTTTGAATTTTATGGCAAAAGGGAACAATTTTTTTTTAATACTTTACGATCGTAACGCGACGTGACTGGATATACTAATAATATTTAAAATAATTGTAAAAAGATCCTGAAAGAGAAGGAAACTGAATATCTTTTTTTATCTTATTCTATTAATAACAATTGCGATTGTGTTCTAGATTAAGGTAGAGATAAACACGTTTTTGGAAGGTACCCATGTCGTATCGACCTGGAAACACTGCCGCAGGTACGCGATTCCACTGTTGCGTGGCGCGTGGAAGGAAGTACCTACGAAACTGCACAGTAGTGGCATGTCACGTATTGTGGGGTTAGAAAATTCGGCGACAGGTAACAGGTCATACAGTTTTTCAGAGCACTCTCTGTGATAAATGCGGTAGAGAACGCACACCGAAGAAAAGTCTCTACGTAAAGCCAAATTGTCAAATTTATCACAGATCATTGTTTCCCCAATGATTCGAACGGCTCTACGTTGTATGCGATCAAATGGTTCAAACTAATATTGAAATGCACTAGCCCAGAGATGAGAACAGTACTCCACTAATACGAGGCCGAACCTGGGACCCTATATAGGACCAATAGATGTTTTGGCATGAAGTACCGTTTCGCTCTGCTGATGACCTCCAGTTACTTCGAGGCTAACTGACAGTCAACCGAAATATTAAGGTCCAATATGCTGATACTGGACGCGGCTATAAGAAGAGTGTTTTTATAGACTGGCAATATGACAAATTTTCTTCTTTTAGTGGTTAACGCGCAAACTTGTGTCTTCAGGGTATTGGACAAGTTCCTTTCACTCCATGACATTCTCTGGTCTGGTCTGGTCTGGTCAGATCTGTCTCAACAAGTGATTATTTCGGCACTGTTCAGCTTTTTACGGAGAAAGACTTGCACAGCCAGAATAAACAGCGTCTACTATGCTATCATTTGCAGATAGCAGTTAATGCTTGAATCCTCTGACATATCATTGATTTGCAGAAGAAACAGCTTAGGGGATAGCACACAGATTTGGGGGACGCCAGATTTCCCGGCCTGTCATGCATTGTCTTCAAATAGGGCTCGAAACGGATAACAGCGCCTTGATGCTGAGTACTTCCAGTCTACTTTGCGTGAAGTAAAAATAAAAATAGTTTCATTGTCTGCTTAGACAAAGCAGCGCATTGAGCTCTAATGTTCAACAAAGAACGAAAATTTTAGTGTGAAAAAAAATTAAATAAATTATATGTAAAAATAAAAAAATCAAATTCCAAATACAATGGAGATGAATTTTTAGCTGTTATCGAGTGAAAGAATGAGGCAGGTAAAACGACCTAATCCCTTTAATCAAAGTTTCTTCGAACACAATGAAACTGGATTCAAAACGGTGGAAAATTCATTTGTATATATGAATGTAATTTGTGGATGCTCTACCAAAATTTTATAAACAGCTACATAATATATGTACTTTAGAAATGAAAAAAAAATGTTGTGATTTTTTTTATAATACAATAACTAAAATAAATTAGGTTTGGCCTCCATTACGGTCGCTTCAAAATTCATTAAGGCCTGTCCACCAGCAGTCTATTTGGCCTATCTTTGGCACCATTTACAAGGATTAAGGTGATTTTTGCGCTTTGATCTTGGATTCTTTCTCGCAACTGTGAGTATTTTTACTTCTGAAGTCCTCCGCTGCTTCAGTAATTGTAGTTGCGATCAAGTCGCTGTCAGGATTAAAGTTGTTTGCAACCCAGGTGGATTTCCCGCAACCAAGAACTTCCTTGACCCATTATATTTCGGGTGCTTCCTCGCTACTGGGGTTAATCGAGCTGCTGAATAGTTGTATCGTTTTGGCCATGGTAAGGATCCTTTGCTTCAGCAAAACTTCTATACACCAAGCCACTAACCAGGATTGGGTCGTCTGAACATGTTCTGTACCTAGACGTGCTGTTTACCATGAAGCCTTGTACCACTTTATAAGCTGCCATGTGGGCAAATTTTGCTGGTTTCCCCCGCAGGTATTGTGATGTGCTGTTGTCGAAGATGGTGGCCTTCTCTTCCTCAAGCAGGACCCTAAACAAGTCTTCGATTCTTAGATCAAAGTTATTTCTGATCTTATAGCGCAAGTTTGACTTTGATAGTTTCCCGTACTTTTTTGATGTACTCCAGGAGTGCATTGTGCATATGCTGCTCGGGTTCGCTTACTGTGCACAGTTCAGTTGTTTTAACTCGTCCTTTATCAGCTTTTGTTGGTTTACCCATCTTGATGAGATACTCCTTGGGTTTCGGGAGACTGAGGAGTAATCTTGAGCTCTCGATTTTTCTGATATCGAGTGTTTTGATCTTTTTTCTCGTTTTCTCTTCGTTAATATAGGTATAAATAAGTTGAAACGTCTCAAGATATATTCATCACCTCGAATTAAAATATCATTTTGACAGTCACGCACAGTCGCACAACAGCCACCACTGAAAAAGTACATTTCATATTCAAAAATACAATTTTAGTATGAAAATGTACGCGGAGTCCGTTACAGCCAATTATTTGTGTTTACTTTCCGACCCTCGCGGCATTCATCATTCGTAGTGTAAATTTATTCTGTGCTCAATGGTTATACACAGCTTGGCTTAACGTGTGTTTAACCAAGAGTCGTTTGTAAAAATAGCCTATATATATAGCCTATTGTAGCTTATATATGGGCTATAATAACAATGTTGGACTGTACGTGACGCGACGAGTTTGGATTCGATTTCCATTTGAGATAATTATATCTCACTTCCTTGCACTGATTAGAAGGCAGCGTTGAGTTCCGCAACATCACGTAATGTCCGTGATGAAAAAGCGGGGAACGGTGAATCTTAGCACGAGGTTTCCTTTGACTACTCGGCTATGTGTAAAAGACCTTGAAGGTATTTTTGTCTTATCCCATTCAGTTAAGTATCATTTAAATAAATAAATAAGGATATAAACAATATCCTTATGTCTTTATTTTTTAGCTTCATGCTGTGTGAACCTAGTAATATGTCACTCCGATCCCATTAAGACACTTCCGTTCCCCAGTTTCACTCCCTCGTGGAAATCCAACAAATAGCCGTCGCGTTCACAATCGCACCCTTGTGCTCCTGTACCACAACTGCCTCAATCCTAATTCTTCTTGATTACCTCACTGATAAGTAAAATATTTTATTTTTTTATTATCTTATCACTAAAAGTTGAGGTTTAAGTTATAATATACCGACAGAAACTCGATTTAATTAAAAAATACATTTAAATGTCTAACAATGTCAGTTTTTGTTCAACATGATCTTTTGTGATATTATTATTTGAAAGTATGCATTTGTTAATAATTGAGATATTTTTTTTGTTATTTAGATAATATTGCATTATTCATTACCATTCATGCCTTGCGTTTTGTGGAACACAATCATTTTTCTATTTCACATTCTTTTTTCAACTATTTTTTGTAGGAAAATCTACTTTTGTGCGTTGTGTATGAAAAGTTTAATTTATATTTTCTTTTTATATTGTTTTCAGCTTCACGCTCTATACCGCATATAGCATAGAAAGCAGCGTTAACCTAGTGTTAAGGCTCTCTTTTTCTCACCTCAGAATTTCGTAGATATTGCGTGTTAAGTGGCAGAACTCGTCACTCTTTGTTAATCAGAACGGGGAAATACAAATAATTCAAATATAATCGTTGCCCCGAATTGGGAACGAATTCACAATCGTAGTATTTTAGTCAGACGTCCCCCTACTGAGCTTCGAAGATCTCGATAAATACATATATGATCGATACAAATGTACATTTATTATGCGTAGAACAGTAAAAAGAAAGCCTTAAAATGGGAATCAAACTCACAACTATCTCATCGTCTATAATCAGGCACTTCCCACATACACCAAGATGCTATAAAGTCACATAGTGTATGTTATTTGTTTGTATATTGACTCAACATCTATCGAAGCTTATTACTCGCGAACCATAAAAGTGAATTATGTGAACGCTACTTTGTCGACTAGATTTATACCAGACATTAGAGGAGATAAAAAAATTCTTTTCGTATCCACCGATGATTTTTCTTTGCATACTTTTGTTTATTTTTCGTATGGAAATTCTTAATTTCTTCTGTAATGGTTGTAGAAGCTTTTGTACTTTGCGAAGTTCTGTTGTTACGTCACTTTTACTGAATTATTGTAGATTTTTTTTTATTTTTATGTATTATATCTATTAGAGGCTTTGTCGAAGTCTGAGGCGAAGTGGCAAAGTGTATGACTGTAAACGCGGCGGTTGTGGGTTAGTTTTCCACTAGGGGGGATATTAATATTAAATGTTTTATTTTTATTTTCTCGCTTTGATAATAAGATGAAGTAGTTACACCTCTCATTACGTAATATTTAAAAATTAAGCAGGTAGTAGAAAATAAAGTATCTTAACACTAGGAATACAGTGAAAAGCTAAAAAGAGTAAGAGATGTAATATGATAAGTCTAAATGGGACAGATACTAAATGCAAGGTTATGGATGCAGAAGAAGAATAAACAACTGGTTAAATGCGAATCGGACTTGTCCACGAGGAAGTCTCGAAGCGGTATCAATTTCAGAACTATAAGTCATCGCGAAATATAACTTACAACAGCTGATAGACTTGATTTTGCAGGCATATGCACTTATTTTATATGAAATGAAAAGTGGGAATCAAACCCACGACAGTTGCACCTAGTTACTCTTTACCACTACAGTAACATATTTATCAAAATTTTCTTTTAAATATCATAACGTAAAAACAACATCTCGACTATACTTCTATTCATAGACTAATAACAAACAAAAGTGCGACACTAATACGAACATAACTTACTTTTATTGCTATGTTCTTAGAAATTGCGAAGGAATGTTTAATAATTGAAATAATATAAATTTAACTCGCTTGATTAATACTGTGAGTGGAGTACAATACTCTTATATTGTCTACTATCTTTAAACTGCGGCTTCGGCTGCATGATCAAATTAAAATAACTAAAAGTGGTGTAAATGTGTAAGTCGTAAGACGTATTTTAATTCCAAGAGCCTTATGTAAAATAAAAAAAAACCCAGGGAAGTGCGAGTCAGACACGTCCACTGAGACTCCGTACAAATTTCAAGATTGTAGGTCAACGGAAGTACAACTTATTGAAGTTGACAAATAGAAGTTTACGGGCGTATGCACACATTTTGTATGAAGTATGGATTTTGTATTTTTCACATTTTGTATTTTGTATAAATATATGTTTGTTATATCTTTTTTCTATAAAATGTCCGGATGTTTTCTTTTATTTATATTGTAAGTTCTCTTCTTCACTTCGTGCCAAATTTAATAACTATACGTCCACAGGAAGTGCCCTAGGGGATTTGATTACGCGGCGAAATTCATACAAAATACAGTAAAAACTATGTACAAATAATCCTATGCTGCTTTTGATTACATTGATTTATAAGCTTAAGTTTTGCTGTTCAATGGACCATAGACCTAAATATTTTATATGAATTTGATCTTGATATCTCCACGCGGATTGAGATAAAAGGTGTTGACAGAGGGGCAGACGAAAATTGAACTGATCGTATAAGGTTTCCGAGTTCCTGTGTGTGAGGTAGGGAACCCTAAAAATATTGTATACATAAGCTCACATGATTCGTACGATTCTAACCTTAAGCAAATGTTCTAAGTCACTAACAAACTACTAAGTTAAGTATAATAGACTAGTGACGAGACTAGACTAGACTAGACTAGTACGTTACTGTAAAATTAGTTAATAATAATTTAAATTAGGCTACGTATTATGATATTGGAATTTACATTTAATAGCTCGAGGCTGAGTGGCTTCGAGGTTTCTCGTTAGATTTACTTACTTGTGTTATATTAAATTTAGAATTAACTGAATTATAGTCTAGATTCTAATTTACTTTATATACAGGGTGAAAGTGTCAGCGCTCCTTTTAAGGGAACAGCATATAGGGTTAAATATTTCAAACCTATACCTAAAGAAATTAATCATACGTCAACAGTTTAGACGTAGGATTCTTTTTTTAATTTCGCGTTTATCCATACCTATATTTCTGTGACGCAGTTACGCATAGATACCAATAACGTAAACACATACTACTAAGCGTTGCCGATATGCCGTTTGTCATTCTCAAAAAACATACTAGAACGAGAAAGGGATATTTCTTGTACTATTTTACGCAATTCAACATCGCCGCCATTATCCGACTCTATTCCTTGAATGAGACGTGTGCGGCGTTATCGCTATGAGAGGTTTGTGTCCGTGTGCGTCATTTTTGACAACTGAAATTTTATTTTTAAACGATAATTTTATCAATTATTTTATTTGAAATTCACTTTTTTCATTTTTGGATAATCTCTTTTGTTATAATTGTATTAGGTTTTTATAGACTAGTTTTAACTATGGTTTCGTTTAAAGTAGTGACGATAAAAACATTCTGTATAAATTTATTATTTTTTTAGCTTCACGCTGTACGCCGCACGTAGTAGGGACGACGTTATGTTCACCATTCAAAACGCTATGCCTCGAGAATTCTGTTGGTTAGTGGGGAACGGGAGTGTCTTAATGAGAACGGAATGACTTAACACTAGATTCTCAGATTTCATCTGGCCACCATGCTACGTGCACGTACAACATACAAGTGACCCCAATATTACTATTATTATTTTAAAAATTAAATTCTTAATATGTATTTAATTGTTTTCTTCTTATAAAGGAATATTATTACTATAAAAAGAATTGTTTGTAAGGGAACTCCACGTCTTTCCTGCTAAGTGCGGGATACAGCTTTATAAGTGCAACAGTAAAAGCTCCAGGTAATTAGTATAAAACACAGTAGAGACAAAAGTTACTACTTGAATTTTAGGAATGGACGTTTTTCAACTCTTTTCCTGTTTACTTTGTAACATCATGTTTTTTAGGCCGTCGTGGCGCCGTGGAAAGGCCACACTCGGGGTATAGATGAGCAAAGCGTGGCGTTGAAATCTGCTAGGTAACACACAATGTCTCGAAATTGGATCAAAAACAGGGAACTAAGCACTAGGTTTGGTATTTTACAATGTTTTTAATATACATAACTATGTACCACTTTTAGCTTCACACTGTATCCTGCACATAGCAAGGTAGACAGAGGAACCTGGGAACCTAGTGTTAGGACCGTCCATTCTCATTATAATGTTTCCCTTCCCCAACTATATACTTATGTATTTATATACTTAGTATGTACATGTATGTATGTATGTATGTATGTATGTAGTTTGTACTTAGATGGATATGTGTATGTACGAGTATAAGCTACTTACTACAACTTTGCAACTCAGTTACTTTAACGATAAAAGGTAATTGTTTACTTTGGAAGGATTTCGAGCTCTTTGAAGTTGTGAAAATGTTCTAATTTTATTTTTGTGGTGTTTGGTTTCGATTTTTAAACGTAATGTTTTGAATGTGGAGTATTAGTAATCATATTCAGTGATGTGACACTAAACTCTCTTTGCGTATACTTCATAATGAGAAATAAAAGTTGATGCAACATCATATTATAAGAAAGTAAACAAAGAAAATAAATCAGCTTCACGCTGTATCTTGCACATAGCAGGATAGGCAGAGGGAACCTAGTGTTAACACTTTGTTCCCCACTTTCTGCGTGCCGGAAATCGGAGTGTCTTAATGAATACGAGATACCTTCGACTTCACTAGATTCACAGTTTTTTAGAAAATGTATTAAATTTTACCTAAGCGTAGAATTCTTAGATGCGCGAGTTCGTATCCCGCTATGTTCAAATTTTTATTCGTTTTCTGAAAACCGGCAAAGTGCGAGTAGGACTCGCGCACTAAGGGACAATATCTATCAAAACGAAACAGATGGGCAGAGCGACAGACAAATGGACGAATGGATTCACTAAGAATCCGTTGCCCTTCCACTCGTTCTCCACTCCTCCACCGGTTTACTCTTTATTTACGGAACCTTAAAAAGTATGAATAAATAAATTTTTCGAGTAGGGGTCGCACCCTGAACCGTCGTTTACAGTCAGACGTTGTTTTGTAGCGCTACATTTTTTTAAATTCCTATAATTGCATAAAATTGTAAAAATAATTCTACAAATATCATAACATTTTCATATTAATAAAATTTCAAACACAAAGTAATATGTAAGATTTCAGTCTCTCGTACTTTGATCTCTCATCCCAACTAAAAAGCACATCTGTACAGGACAAATTAGTCTGCACTGTGAGCTTAGAGGCTTAGCGAAGTCTGGTATAATCCTTACCGTTTTTACTTCCAGTACAAAAAGAAGGTTTCCTTTTCATACAAAACTTTTTATATTTGCGTACGTTCGGTTAATTACGTATCCACTGACGTACTATTGTGTTTCTTTTTTGCTTCACGTCGTATTCCGGATATAGGGAGGACAGGGGGAAACCTATTGCGAAAACACTCCGTTCCCAACGCACTCTGCCTATTTCTTGAGATGTTGCATGTTGAGTAGAGGATCTAAACACTACGTTTTATCTTGTTACCATAGAATGAAAAAAAAATCTTCGAGTGGGATTCAAACCCACAACCGTCCCGTTCACAATTGGACGCAGTGCCACTATTTTAAAAAGTGTTTATTCTCTTTCTTATTATCGTTCTCCCTTATTATCTTTCGAAGATATATTAATTAAAAGTAGGAATGGAATGTATTAACAGTGAATTCTCTTTATCTATCTTGCTGAATGCGGGATACAGCGTGAAACTAAAAAAATGAACGTTGAAACTATTAATGTTCTCGATCTATAAAATATGAAAATACCAATAAGTTAGGGTAAGTTAGCTTCAAAAACTTTTAAGTTATTTAAAAGAATAGAGTTCTTTATAATTAATAGTGCGCCGCGCTTGGCTGCAATCCAAGCCAATCGTCTGATAGAACTTTATTTTTATTTAAAATTTCATCTCGTAGCCTCCGCGTAGCTTTTGACTTAAAAATTAAATTTACACTTCGACGTCTGAACGCCGTATTTTCTGACCATTTATCAGGAGATTAATTCTCTTTTTTTTCAGGGTTCCGTATGTAAAAAGCAAAAAACAGAAACCATGTAGGATCGCTCTATCGTCTGTCTATCTGTCTGCTCATCTGCTGAAACCTCTTATCTCACGATAAAGTGGAAAATATCAAATATTTCAATATTTGATATTCGTTTCTATTATTTACTTTACACAGAAAAAGTCTATACAGAAAAATATACTAAAACAAAATCAACGCAATCACAAGATCACAAGACATACAATTATGAAATTAGAATAGAACTCTCGATGGCCAAGTCTGAATCACGCTTGACCGGTTCTCATTTTTGTCTTTTTCTTTACGTTTCTTACTTTTTCTGTCTGACAGGATTTATGGTTAAAGCTCTGCTCATTTAACTTTTGCAAGCTTATTATGTTTTACTTAGCTTTAATAAAACTAAAGTTCGGTTGTTTATTTATTAAAATAAAATTTATATTTTTGGTTCAATAAAATAAGAAAAATAAACACTTAATAGCAAGATTTTGGTTATTTATTTTTAATTACACCTATTTCACCAGTAGTGGCGCACAAGCGTTAGACTGTGGACGCGACACGTTTTGGATTCGATTCCCACTCATGGTAATTAAATAATCAGTATTTTTATTTCTTCCTATTGTTGTCGATTCAGTAAAAAATGAAGATCGAAGTATCTTAACCCTGTTTTTATAGAGCCAAGTTAAGTAATGTATCGTTTCTCTACTTCACCGAAAAAAAAGGGAAAACCTATACGGATGCCGAGTTCTGTTCACACTCGGGATAAATACTCAAGTATAGGTAGAATTTTTCTAATTTTTTTCTGAAATTCCGCCTGAATGATCTCTGATACACCTGCCTGCCTGATAGACAATATCAGAATTTAACGCGGCACAATGTCTTGTTATAGCGCAAAGAAATTATTATATTATAATTCATTACCCCAAGCAATAATCGTACCCACAACCGTAATATTTCAGGACCTACGCCTATAATATGTGTTTATTTGTATATATACAAGTACTTTTAGATATAGGAATTAAGTTTAATACCTATGTCAATGTTTAGTTACCAGAATCGTAAACGAAACAACCTGAGAATCGAGTCGAGGCAAATTGCCGTTTTCTAACTAAATTTCCACTTAAAACTTATAAGAAACGCACTCTATTTCGTAAAAAATAAAGTCGAAATTTCATCAAAATCGATCCTTCTAACCCATTGTTCTGTAACTGCTGGGTATATTTCCGTTAGCATTTACACGTTTACTTGGATTTAGTTGAAATAAAAGTTAATTTGTACTGAAAATTATGTTATTATGTGTGGAAAGGCTTAATTTCATAGTAAAATTAATAGAGTTTAATGTAAGGCTTTATTGAATTTAAAAAAATCAGCTTCCCGCAAACTGCAGGGCAAACAGAGCGAATCTGATGTTAAGACACTCCGTTCCTCACTTTCCGTCGAATTCTGGAGGTGGAAAGTGGGCGGTACTCAACGCCGCGCTTTGCCTCGACACCAGAGTGATCACTCACTCCTCTAAGTGGGAATAGAACCCATAACCGTCGCTATTACAGTCAGACGCTGTGCCAGCCTAATAAACATATAGACCACAAAACATACTAAATTGTTAGTTTTCTTTTTAACCGATATGAATCTGCGACTCACCTTCGCGAATGATACCTACAACGAGACATGTATACAGTGCTGCAAAATAGTTACCAAATCTATAGTAAAAGATTGTATAATACATTTCTTTTATTGAATATAAACGCTTTCTATGGGTACTTTTTTCGTTTTGCAAATGTCAAACCTTACTCAGCAAAAGGTTTAATGTAAGACTGTTTAAATAGAAATAAGACATAACTCAGGCTGTCGTGGCGCAGTAACAAAGTATGTAACTGTACACGACGGTTGAAGTTCGATCTCCACTAGGGCGAATAATTATATTCAAAATATATTCATTTACTCGCTGTGGTAGAAAAAGCGCGGCGTTAAGGTCCGCCGCTAAACACGTAATGTGGGGAATGTAAGGAACAGAGGGTTAACTCTAGGTTATCTTTGCTAAGCGAGGAAAAGTTTGAAGTTATAATTAGAAATACATATAAAATGAAGCTTCACTCTGTATAGCGTGGTAGGCAGAGGGAAACTGGGAACCTAGTGCTAAGACATTTCCGCTCTTCACTTTCCCCCAATTTTAAAAAACCACGTGTTAGCGGATCTTTAACGCCGCGCTTTACGTCGTTAACAGAGCGAGAAAATGAACATATTAAATATTTTATTCACCAATGGCAATCGAAGCCACAACCGTCGCCCTTACAGTCACACCTTTAGAAAAGAAAAAACGAAAATAAAAAAATGGAACACAGTATCACTACCTATATCATAGTGTAGAAAGACAAAACCTTAAAAGTTAAAACGCTCTGGTCTACGCTGAATCCGAGACATTGCGTGATGAATGGCGAAACTTAACTCCGACGCGCTTAAAGGACAAGATAAACTGAGGTAAAATTTATAAAATTTTCAGAGTATTAAGTGGCAAATTATAATAAAATATTTAAACTTATTAGGAAACATATTCTAATCAGATAGGTTAATTCCACCTCCATATTGGGCGTAACGACTCAGTGAACCCCAAACTTCTTGCATATGGTACAATTTCTATTATAGTAGATACGCCCGAATATTATATTGTAAGAGAAAATCATTATATAACTTCTGTATAATATTAAAAAAAAGAACTTCATATAGATATTTACACAGTACTTAAATACAAACTAAGCAGTTATTTTTTTTTTATCTATCTGTATTTTAGCTTGTCCGGGCTAATCTACAGAAATGCGGAACTGATTTTTATGAGACTTTTACTAGGTGATATACAAAGTTGTGGAGTAACATAAATGCTAGGTTATATCTCGAAATTTCGGCAGGATTGGGATTTACTCGCGATAAACGAGAGCACGAGTCCGGGCTTCAGCAAGCCATATACTCGGTATAACAGCATAAATAACCAAACTAAAATAACCAACCAAGTTCCGTAAATACAATTAAGTAATTAAATAATCATATCGTTCGGGCTTGCGAAGCCGCGGGGTTGCCGCCAGTAAGTGTACAGATAATGCTAACAAATGCATTTGGATGTTATTATAACTCCTTTAAAATTCCGATAGTATCCAGCATACAACAAAGCAGGCAGAGGGCCTACTCTGGGCAGGCAGAGAGAATTGACACTCTAGTCTAAACGCACTGCCCAATTTTTACAGTTTTTAACTTACTTTTAGGAAAACTGCAACTTATAGGAAAAAGCCGTTTTTGCTATTCATGTGAAAATTTTTACAAATTCATTTCTAGTATCCCCTTACGCTCCCTCATCTAATTCCAAGAACCATTTTAACTTTCTAAGTCTAATAGTTTAGTTTAATAGATCGAGAAGCCAATTCTCGACATGTTCGGTTGCTATTACACATATACATATATTATGTATGTATGTTTGTATATACAGCTATTACAAAATAACAATGAAACTAAAATTCTCAGAATCCCGTGATGCCCACACGCAACCTATCCGCTGTCAGTGCACAAATGGATATTAATGGTTTATGAAGTATGAAGGGCAATACGTGACGCCAACATTAGCCCCGGAATACCCTACTCCCGAAAATAGATAAATTATATAATTAAATTTAATTGAAAATGTTACGAACATAATTATGAAACACAAAGTAATTAAGGTAAAAATTGAGGTATCGTGGCATACACGATTTAAATAATTTAGTAATATTACTTTTGAATATTTTAACGTCTTAACTCTCTCTGTTTTTCAGATATTTGAACTGAGGCCAGTCGTAGCTCAAGGACACAAATGTGTGACTAAACGCGACAGTGGTCAAATTTAAGTCACTAAGAATTGTTTAATTGTTGTATATATAAAATATTGTATATATAGGAAAATTAGGCGGTAAGAGAGTGGAGGATCAAGGGATCCCGGATGAGCTTCGAAAACACAGTATCGATGATACTAGAGGAAGGTCATGTAAGAAACATAAATACCATCCGAAGGGCTTGATGATAGATGAAGAGGTTGATGATAGTGAACGAGGCGAGAGAGACATACTGAGACCTTAATGTTTGACACTCCATTCTCTCTGTCTACCCCGCTAGAAATAAAGCATAAGCTAAGCTATTAACGTGATTTAACGCTATGTTAGGCTCGATTAACGCATTACCAATAAATTGACAAAAGAAGAACACAAAAATATTTTTAATAGAAATAAATACGTTTCAATAAACAAAATTTTTAGTTTTATAATATTAGTAGTATAGATTACAATTTTCACAAACTAAACTACAGTTTTCCAAGTTACGATAAATGGAGCTCGCCATCGAATGTCACGTATAGAAAGTTGAAAAGAAAGCTGACAGAACAGGATATTGAAATATTGTAATATTGTAGAGATTTTTTCTATACCAAAAATAGTTTATTTTATATAATATCGTGTCGTGGCGCATAGGTAAAAGCGTGCGACTGTAAACGCGGTGGTTGTGGGTTCGATTCCAATTTTTTTATGTTTAAAGTCGGGTGGCTCGTTTCCAGAGTGAAGTGTGAAGTTTGAGCTCTTCCATTCAGTACTTAAATTCCACGTAAGTTTCGATTTATTGCGTGTAGAGTGGCGGATATCAAAGCCACGCCATATCTTGTTGCCAGAGTTAAGGACGAGGAGAAGAAAATAATTAATTTCTCCGAAAGGAAATTGAATACACAACTGTCACGTTGATGGCGAAACGTTTTGCGACTGTGCTACGACGGATGTTAACTTTATAAACTTTAAATAGGTTATCATTTAAGCACAAATCCAAATACAAGACATCAAACTCGATCATAAAGCAAACTTATGTAATAAAATCACTACAAATCAAGAGAATCATATAAAACAAATGCAATAATTACTTTTTCCGAGAGCATCTTGTTTTTTCTTGAGCCTATCCGATAACAAAATTAATCAAAAACTTCTTGCCTTCCTTCCCTTATTAAATTCCACCAAGTTTCGGGTTTCTGACGGAGCATATCACCGTGCGTATCGGCGTAATTGACTTCGTACTCAGTTTTCTGCTACCAGGGGACTGTTCATTAATATGTTAATGGTTTAACTCATAGAATCATCATGTTTTAAAAGTATGTGCATACATACTTTTATTCATTCTGCATTTTGAACATGTTTATAATATCAGTCCCCTGTATTTTGTTATATGTGACGCCTTATTTAAGAAATTGAAATCTGTTAAGCGAAATGTTCGGTCTATGTGACAGAAATGCGAGAGTCAACAGACAGGCTTAATCCATGATAAATAATATAAAATTAGAATTAATGTATAAAATTAAGCTAGCGTGGAGTAGTGGCAGCGGCAGTTGTGGGTTCGATCAATCTCTTTTATAGGGGATTAAGCAACATGTTATTTCTCCGTTCCCGGCAACAAGACAAAGCGTGGCGTTAAGTGTCGCCGCTCAACGTATGATATATAGAAAATGTGGGAAAAAATGAGGAACGGAGTATATTAATTTACCTCTGCTTACTCGGCGATATGCGGCACATAGCATGAGCTATAAAAAATATAACGTTTTAGAAACACGACTAACTTGAAAATGTTATAGTTATAGGATCTCTTACTGACCCATTTTTTTGTCTGAATTATTTTGAAAGAAATAAAAGGAAAAAAGAAGGAGAGAACGAAAATTATTTTAAGGATAAATCATCTTAGCATAGATATGCACATGCAAATAACAAATAACCAACGTTCTTAACCACCGAAGGAAGCGAAATCTATTTTACTAGTTAAATATATGTATACAGACAGACTTACAAAAACATCAAATATATATACTGCACCAGTAACCTACTGGCGTGTTTAGTGCCTTGTGAATTTCACGTAAAAACTTTTATATACGGTGTACGGACAGCGATAGCGGGATATATTTTGCACGTTTCACTAAATATATTTGTTGCAGTAGTATAGTATATGTTTACTATAAAATTTACAAGTGAAAAGTATTTTTTTTTATTTTATGGTTGTCGTGGCGCAGCGACACAGCCTCTAACTGTAGACGATTTGATGAGTTCAATTTCCACTCGAGGAAATGAATTAAAAAGGTAAAAGCTGTTCATCAGCCATGAATCATGTGGCTTTGCGTAGGGAGGTCTCGTACTCGTTTACGTTGTCCATTCCATAAATTAAACTGTTAATCCTAATAAACTATTGTACTTGTTTATTTTCTTTTTAGTTTTATGCAGTCGGGGTTTTTGTTTTTACACATATTTTTTTATTTATTTTTTGTTTTGTATCATTTAAAAGATATAATATATCCGAAATATGGCTTCACGATGTATCCCGCACATAGCAGGGTAGGCAAATGAAACCTGGGAACCCTTTCTCTCCCACTTTGCGCCAAATTCTGGAGATTTTGCGTGCAGAGTAACAAAACTCAACGCCGCGCTTTGCCGACACTCTGACGACACGATTAATTATTAATATAATCAATTTAGACCAAATATTTTCCCCAAAAAACTTCAAACCTCTTACCATACTAACTAAGTACGCCACAAAGCAAGGACAGACAAATTAAAGACAAGAACAGACAAATTAAAGACAAGGACAGACAAATTAAAGACAAGGACAGACAAATTAAAGACAAGGACAGACAAATTAAAGACAAGGACAGACAAATTAAAGACAAGGACAGACACATTAAAGACAAGGACAGACAAATTAAAGACAAGGACAGACACATTAAAGACAAGGACAGACAAATTAATTTCACATTTTCCACATAGCGTTTAAAGCGTACGTTCATTTGCATCTGTAATTGGCGAGTTGCGTGAGCTTTATTGAATACTCTTAAATAAGTGACCGTTGAGCTTTTTTTAATCTGGTATAAAAAAACTCTTGGTGTTTTATTAATTTGTACTATAGAGGTTTTATAATATGTTTTTTTTAATTTCAATTAATTAAATATAATTTTGTGTAGCAGTGGTTATATTGTCTGAATGTAACCGCGATGGTTGTGGTGGATCCTGTAATGTTGTCTCGAACCCAAGTTGGGGGTATGATGTTTTTTCAGCGTCACTCTGTATCCCGCATATATGTAGCAGAGTAGGCAGAGGGAACCTAGTGTTGTGACAATCCGTGCCCCACTTCCTGCTCAATTTTCAAAGCATTGAGTGTTATGTAGCGGAAATCAACGTCGCATGTTCATCTTGGTACCAGAACGAAAAAATAAAAATATTAGTAAATAATAATAAATTCCCTCGAGTATGAAACAAACCCACAACCGTCGCGTTAAAATCACACCCTTTTGCCTCTGCGCCACAACGGTCTCATGTAAAGATATTATATTTAAATTATTTTCATTTCTCCGCCTTAATTTATGGAATGGACAACGTAATCGAGTACGAGACGTCCTTACGCAAAGACATAGTGTCGTGCCTTTCACAGATTATTGGGTCCCTTATGATTCATGGCTGATGAACAGCCTGTACCGTTTGAATTCATTCCCCGAGTGGAAATTGAACTCATCAAATCGTCTACAGTTAGAGAACTATTGGACTTGTTTACTTTCTTTTTAGTTTTATGCAGTCGGGGTTTTTGTTTTTACAAATATTTTTTTATATTTCACTTTTTTGTTAGAATTCATTATGGTAATTGCTCTTGAATTTTAGACCCATATTGTGGTATTCGAAACGAATTTTTTTTTTCACTAAGTCCAATGGCGTCCCACAGCCGCTATGATTGTTTTTATTTAACGTCACCTATCTAAGAACACTTGGGCTGCTAATACGAATCTAACGATACCTCAATTATGTAAATCTGTTCAGCGGTTCTGGAGATATGAGGTAATAAAGAATAATACAAACATACAAGATACGCGCGAAAAACATAACCCTTCCTTAACAGTCGGGAATGAAAATATCATCAGAAAAATCATTTTTCTTTTATAATTATTACTTTTTATATTGTTACATATAGAAAATGAATGAAAATAACGTAAATTTTGCCTATGGTATTGTTATTTATATACAAAATATCTCTATATATAATAAGACAGTAAAAATATTTTGTCTGTACATTTAGTAATTTTGACTGAAATGGATAGAGGGACACTTAAAAAGAATAATAGAAAGCAAAAAGATTTTTTTTGAATTTCTTGTCTGTCTGTGTTGAGGACACTGCGCCTGCCAATGCGCGCGGGCAGTGCATCGCGCGTCATTAGAGCGGGGCGCGGCGACGGAGCGACGGCGGGGGGAGCAGGGACGGCCGGAGCGACCGGACACACGTCCTCACTTACCTTTTAACTTTAGTCACCTTAAGTCCGACATAGTCGTTATCATTGTCGGGCTATTTTTACTTTAATATATATTTATTTATACAGTCCATTCGTTTATTTCTACAAATCAGGGCACTGTCCCCTACAGTCTGTCTGTCTGTCTGTCTGTCTGTCTGTCTGTCTGTCTGTCGACATATTTTTGTCCGCATTTTTCTCTGAAAGTACTGAACCGATTTACTTGAAAATTTCACCAATTGCTTTGTTTTAACTCAACTTAACAATTAAAGTTTAGTTCATCAAAATTGGGTTATTTAAAAATAAGTTATCATCATTTGAATGAACTCAAGGCATTAGTTTGCCTGCGAATATTATATAGCAATCGCGCCTGGTAAGATTCCTGGCTAAAGAATGACATTCGAAACGTCTGGGTTATATGACTGTTGATAAGAATATACATTTTTGAAGCTCTATTATATAATATTTTATACAGTAAAGTAAACAAAATTGAATTGTTAGTGGAGATTACCTTCATAAATCATAACAGTTAAGTTTAAGTCGTAATTAATTCTACACAGAGATAAAGAACGATCTTGAAAGAAATATCAAGTAAATACAAAGATTTTTGGTTTGGTTCGTTCATACAATATACGTAACTAATTTAAAAACTGTACAGGAGTTAATATGCAATTATTATAGTTATTTTACAAAGAATATTATGAATCCTTCAAATAAATAATTTAACATTTAAGGCTGTTTCTGAATAAGTAAATTAAATTATTCACTGACATCAGCACATTTAACAGAGTATATTATATAGGTAAAAAGAACATAAAGTTACAAAAATATATACGTGTAATAAATAATTAGCTTTATGTATATTTTATAACTATCAAATATCAACAATGGTCGTATTTTTTTATTTAAAACATTAAAAATTATTTAACGATAATGTCGTAAAAAAATCATATTAGAAGTCATTATAGTTGTCAATCAATTCTGCTTATTAAATCAATAATCATGTATTTTAAGCGGGCGAAGCCGTGGGCGAGCCGCTAGTAAGATATATAAGATCTTTCATTAGTCTTTCAGACTTGACAGACAACGCAGAGACGAAACTATTTGACACGGTTGAAATTTGACCAGGAACCATTTCTAGGGAGTGTAGGGGAGCACTAACAGAGGATTTTTGGAATTTCGGAAAAAAATGGGAAATAAATTCTGTTTTACATTTTAAAGTCCACGCAAACAAGATTGCGGGCGAACACTACTATGCAATAAGAGCATCACAAAGCGACCGCATACCGTCCAAGTGACGTTATACAAGTAATTGCTTTCTATTTGTAATAGAAATAATTAAATAAATAGTATATTCTATAACAATAATAAATTATATAGACGCACAGTGGTACAACACAGAGTTTATGTGTTCGATTCCAACTCAGAGGGAATAAATTGTTTTCATTTTCTCAATCTGGTAACAATACCTCGGCGTTTAAGAATGGAGCTCAACGCCTTATACTAAAAAAAGGAATAGAATATCATAACTCTAGCCGGTAACACAATGTCTATAATACAGAGGTCTTCGTGGCGCTACACCACAACGTACAACTATACACGCATGCTCAAAACCGAAATTTGTCAGTTACCAGAGCGAGAAAATGAAAATAAATCACCCCCTAAAGTGGGAACCGAACCCATAACCTGTCGTGCTTACAGTCAAACGTCGAACGAACGAACTTGTGCCTTGATGCGCATGACTGGACTTTTTAGTCAATTTTTTTTGAATTTCTCTTTTATCCCCAATTTTGTGGGGATAATACAATGTGACAAATCACTTCATTTTACAGTTAATGACTATTTTGTAAACATTATATATCGTGTCGGCTGTATTTAACGCTGCACTTTGTTTGTCTGAATTATTTTTAAACAGAGTGCTATGCAAAATAGTTTATACTAAATTAATATTTTGATTTTCTCTTGACTAGGATACAATTTCTTGCTAGAAAATCTTTCTCATTCCAACCCTTTATAGAAAAATACTCCTCAGCGTATTTCTATAGTATCAGAAATCTAAATGACAAATTTTAGCGTAATGCTGGAGTTTTAGTGATCCATTAGGGCACCTTTAGATCAGCAGTTTCTTGAATAATAATAATATATTGGTTCACTTCATTTTGAAAAAACTTACTTGTGCGCACTAGTTCATCAAACGTACGGGTCACTTGATTATAAGTGATCACCGCCGCCCATGACCCCAGTGCAACACCAGAGAAAATACAAATGTATTAACAGACTTTAAGGTGAAGATAGACGCGCCTTTTGAAGATACCCAGGTCGTATCGGCCTGGAAACACTGCCTCAGGTAGTAGCAAGCGTAGAAGGAAGTTCTTACGAAACCGCACAATAGTGGAGTACCACGTATGCAGATGATGTGGATGGTATTTGAGTTTGTGACGTGCTGTACTATTAGAAAATTTGGCGTTAGTAAATGCTGTAGAGAACGCACGGCGAGGAGACATCTTTACGCAAAACCAATGTGTCAAATCTTTCACAGATCATTGGGTCAAATAGTTGACAGGTCCCTCAAAATTAGCAAGACTTTTAAATTGACGGAAATTTGAGACGCAGCGACCCCGGCATGAGGCATAAAATTATGTTCTATTTTGTAGCCGGAGTATTGAAGATAGGTTGTTTCGCCCGGTCGGGCAATCGAGTTACAAGTAACAAGGCCGGCCATGCCATCTCAAGATGATAGTGAACGGCATTCAGGTTACAATGTGAACCCCTGAAGTTACAAAAGTCCACGTTAAGCGAAGTGAAGTTGGCGTGTTACGTACGTTTCGTTTGCTTGCCTTGTCTACAGCTCGGTACTAAGCCATCTCGAATTTGAAGGGTGGCCTGAGTTTGAAGACTCAACAAGGAATTGTCCAACACTAGAGGTCCTGGAGTAGTATATATCTTAGTGCTATAATCATTTTTCAGGGAGGGGTGGGGGTTAGGGGCCGGAGCCCGGCATTACCTAATGCGAAACGCAGTAGCACTACTTAACGTGTGCTTACTTATTTGTTGCTGCCATCGCTGGTGACGTGACTCTCCCACACTCTCATTAATATCAGAGTGATCCTATTCTAAACCGAGAACACACGGCGTAAAATTCCCTGTGTCTACGCTGATAAATATAGGAAACAGTGTGAAGTAAAAAAATAATAATTACTATAAAGAATACTGACATACCATCTGCACTAAACCCAATTAACAGATCCTAGCAAGTAAAAATAAAACAAGCATAACAAGAACAAATGAAATAACAGATATTTACTTACATTTATATAATGTATGTCAGTAGGAATGACTGCTTATTGGGGCTCGCCCGGGGCACAATTAGTGCAAACTTGATTTCCTCCAAACTACATCAGATTGTGCTTTTGTGGAGTAGAGCAGGCCTGCGGCCTCCTAATGAGATGCTTTCAAAATTTGCGTTTTAATAATTATATTTAGGAACTATCGGTTTTTTTCATTGGAAAGTCCGACGTCAGCTTATCTTAAAACAGACATAAAAACCAGCTAAGTGCAAGTCGGACCCGCGCACGAAGGGTTCCGTATCATTGTATATAAAAACTGAAACAAAATTATTTAATTTCATTTTTGCGAGTCTCCTTATATTTATGTTATTCTACATTTTAGTAATTGTTATTGTAGCAGTTACAGAAATAGTCTGGAAAAATTTCAACCGTGTAACTATCACGGTTCATTTGATACGGCCTAGTGACAGGCGGACAGCAAAGTCTTAGTATTAAGGGTCCCGTTTTACCCTTTCGGTACGGAATTCTAAAAAAAATATTTTTATGATATTATGATGAATAAAAAATTGACGCCGAATTTTGCCACTCACAACATAACTTTTACTATATGTCCAATCCAATTAAATATTTTTCATTCGCTTTTAATACAAAACAATTTCAACTAATAAATATTAAAATTTAGATATATTTTTTTCTTAAATTTAAACCTTAAAATTATAACCAATTGGTTATAATTTTTTGAAATTTTACCACAAGGCAAGACAAAACGCTCATCTTGTCTTGCCAGACGAGTCGCAAGTCTGAAATCCCTAATGGAGTTGTTTATTTGGATTTGCCTCTGTGGTTTCTTGCTACGTAAAGGACACTCGGCCGTGTTCGTGTTATTCACTGTTAATATCCTTCTTGGGAGCTGTTGTATTAATATTCATCATTAAGTAATTACTGTACGTCTCAGAGTATACTTATGAGTTATTATGAAGGAACTAAGAACGGATTTGCGGTCAGGAACTGGGATTTTGGACTTCTTTGATGTGATAATTTGATAATAAATTACAGGTGAAAGTAACTTGCGGTGAAAAATGTAATAAAGTGTAAAGTTGCTGTGAACATTTTTATTTGAGACATAGTGCGGCGTTAAGTTTCGCCGCTCAGGACGTAGTTTGTCTATAAAGAATGAATACGTCCCATTTCATGAGAGAAATGAGAATATCAATAGGTCAATCAATCTGTCAATCTTTCATAATACAGAACATATAAATAGACAAATAGGAGAAAATAATTACAATAAGTAATTAATAATATTATGAAGACACTATTTAATATTTATATTATTTGATAACTTAACTTAACTTTACGCTTTCTCCCTAGCGGGGTAGTCAGAGAGAACGGACCGCCAAACGCTACGGTCTCTACATACCTCTTTCGTCTCGTCCACTGTCATCAATATACTAATATACTATAGCGGAATACAACGTGCTTTTTTTAAATAATTTTAGTTTAAAATTGCATACTGTAGAAGTGACGTTTCTGATAACAAATGAGGTAAGCATCTGTGAACTCTCACGTCGTCAAACTCATGATTGATATTACTAAAGTATCTACATGACATGCCGTCGTGGCGCAGTAGGACAGCGTGCGGCGGTAATGTGTCATTTCTCTTCCGGGGGAATATTTATATTTAATTATTGTCATTTCTCTGCTCTCGCGAAATTAATATGATGTTAAGTTCGGCCATTCAACACGCAGTCTTTAAATTTAGAAGAGAAATTGAGAACGGTTTGAATTAACTCTATCGTATCTATGTGCTGGATACAGTGTGAAGCGAAAAAAAACACATATAGATTTCAATAAACATATTTGCAATAAAACAACGAAAAACTTAACAAAAATTGAGAGCACAGTCGGTTGTGCCAGAAACTAAAGTGAATCTGGTACAAAGTAATTATAGCGAAGAATGCTCCCGTAACTACGCAACTGCCGCGACCCTCTAAAGGGCAGTGAGACACGAATATTTGAAAACATAGTATCGTTTTAATGAACAGTCAAAAAAACTCGACAATAAGACAGACAATGGTAGTCTCGTTAGAGTTGTAATTGTGAAAATCGATATATTTATTGTTGAAGAACAAAGGAACTGTATATAGGGAGAATTGCTAGGTTTTTTTATATGACTTCAAGTATGTAAGCGTCATCTATACTAATATTATAAAGAGGTAAGATTTGTATTTTTGTATGTATGTTTGTATTGTTTTCACACAAAAACTACCGGACCGATTGCAAAAATTCTTTCGCTATTAGAAAGCTGCATCTTCACTGTCCCACATAGGCTATATTACATCTTCAAAAAAAGTAGGGATCCCTAAAAAAAATGCAATAATGTAACCCAAGGTGTGAAGAAATTGATCTTTAAAATTCTATCATCGCGTGCGCTGCGAAAACTATTGATGATAGAACAAAACAATGTTCTACAGTATTATAGAACGCATCAAGGTCTATAAAAAAGTCCGCGATACCATATATCCAACTACTGTAGTTATGCCAATATAACAACTTTTTTATATTTTATAAGTTGACGAAAATGCTGACAATAATCAAACCACATTATTCATACCTCTGTATTAATCCTTATCCCATTAAATGATATTTTATTAAAAAATATTTCAATATCTTTAAAATACTTTTTAAATTATGAAAATAGGACATTCCATTCAAAAGATATAACGAATTTAAAAATAGCATTCTAAAGAAAATCATGTAATAATAAAATAAAGCGGTATGTATGGACTCGCGCACCATAGCGGAGTGAGTCTGCGAGGGTGAGGGGATCGTGCATCGATATCACTAAAATTATGAAGACAAGCGATTAGATTCTATGTTTCTTTATTTGAATTGATATATTAAACTAATAAATGAATTGATATATTAAACTAATAAATTTAATTGAATAGGCCCCGAAACTACGGGAGGGGATTTGAAAATTCTTTTACAATTAGACGACTAACGTGTACAAAAATATTTAAAAAACCTTATATCGCGTACGCTGTGGAAATTATTAAGAATAGAGTAAAGTGATGTATTACAATTTTATAGAAGACATCAAGATCTACAAAAAAGTTTACGATACCATGTGTTACTGTTAGACTTATGGGACAATAACTAATTTTCACAGTTCGTATTATCGTAGTAAAGAGGCACATAAAAAAAATAAACATATTATTGTGATAGAATAAAAAGAGTCGACGCCGTCGAGGCCCAGGGGCACAGGAGTGTGACTGAAACGGTTGTGGGTTCGATACCCACTCAAGGAGATGAATTATTATTTCTTAATATTTTCATTTCTTCGCTCTGGCACCAAGGCAAAAGCCCGGCGTTGAGTATTGCCACTTAACACGCAATGCCTCGAAAAATTCGGCGCAAAGTGGGGAACAGAGTGTCTTATGTTCCCTTTGCCTACCCTGGTGTGTGCGGGATACAGCGTGAAGCTAAAAAAAATAAAAAGCGTGTGTAATTCCTCTATAGATATACTGTTTCATATGTGCTGTAGTTTATCTATTTTTTATATATATATTTAATATTTATTCATCCTTTAGTGTTTTTCAGATGGAAAACATAGACATTTATTTAATTTGACGAAATATTTTATTAACTATAAAAATGTTGGTAGTTTTTATAATTTTAATAGAATTTAACAACTTTTTAAAATAATCTTATCTTAAATGCGCCGTAATAACTAATAGAAGCTATATTTTAACCCGGACTTTTTGCGGAATTTATGTGGGAAAAATTACGTTTGCAGTGTGCGCGCAGTTACAGTTTACCTAGACAAATATGAAATAACTAAATATTTTTCTATTAAATATGATAATTCTTGCAAGCAAAATCAAATCAAATCCCAAATGACTTAAATCTATAATAATTTTGTGCACAACAGTATGGATAACCAAACTAAAAAATAATCCATTTTAAGAATTCTGGAAAAGGAAAAGACGGAATCCTTATCACTTGGATTAGGATCCCTTTGTTGTCCGTCCGTCCGTCTTTAATTGTCATTATAAATGCATAACGCAGACTATAAACAGCTGTATCGACTCATGTTTCATTTATCCCTTACTCTCAGCATATAGATAAGTATATTAGTTACTTAGACCATTTAATTTAGATAAAAACTGTCATTTACTGTTTTTCATTTTAATAAGTACTTTAGAAGCTGTAACACAGATTTAAAATTACATAACTAAAAATCTTTGCTGCGATATGGCTCGACCCCACTACCCGTCGTTTGCTTATAAAAGTGCATCCGTCACGGCCGCCTAGCTCCTTTCCCCCGGGCGCAAAAGGAGGATCTGGTCATGTTGCGAAAGGCTGGGATAACCCTCATCAGCGCGGTGACGAAGTTATTCCTTCCGCTTCTCTAGCACCACGAAGCAAACAGTTTGGCGAGTGGGCACTCAATCAATCTACAGGTGGCCAGAGTGGGCCACTACGCTGCAGCAGCGACTAACTGAAAGAAGATTGCAATAGTTCGTCGACGTACCACCCGCTTTCGGCTTTACTTTATAAGGTGCTCAGAGCCGGCACCATCACGTCGCGTATGTCCTTATCGACTACCTACCTGACAGGACATTTTGCGTGAGAGTGGAGAGCGTAGCAGCTACTCGATCGCTGCCGGTGT
>JAATLQ010033445.1:0-17901 GCA_013421005.1 Heliconius erato x Heliconius himera | reverse complement strand
ACAGACAAGAAATTCAAAAAAAATCTTTTTGCTTTCTATTAGTCTTTTTAAGTATCCCTCTATCCATTTCAGTCAAAATTACTAAATGTACAGACAAAATATTTTTACTGTCTTATTATATATAGAGATAGAGATGATGCTAGAAGGCTTTCGGCCTTTTTAAAGTTTCACAATCAGTTTTATATAGAGCCAAGCACACTCATCCATCTCTAATTAAAGGCAAAAATTGCTAACTCGATCAATCAGTATGACGCTACACGAACATGGGGACTCATTATAAATTTAAAAGAGGTTAAGTGGCACAGCGTCGGACTGTAAGCGCGACGGTTGTTGGTTCGATTCCCATGCGGTGGAATTCATTATTTCCTGTTATTCGCTCGCCAAATAGAGCGTATCTTAACACCGCTTACTTTCTATATGAGGGTTGCAGAGAACTTTTTTTTTCAGTTAAACATTAGGTGACAGTGTAAAAAAAAAATATGAAATATTTAATTTCTTTGAGTGGACATCGAACTCACAACCTGTAGCTTACAGTTGCAAGCTTGTGCCTCACTTTAACAACTGAAAAAAAAAAATAACTAAATACAAAACAAATTTAAAATATCGTATACCCATCAGTCAGCGAATGGAGTGTCATAAAACTACGATCTCTCTGCCCACCCTTTTTTTTCCCAACATAAAGATGCTTGAACCTAAAACAAAAGGAATTCCTTAGAATAAAAGCCTTGTAGAAAGAACTTCAAGTCAATTTTTAGACATTTATAGATACCTAGGTATTCATTGTAATACCTACATACCTACAATACAGGTAGTATACCTACAGTACAGGTAGTATACGTACGTACAGACGGGACAATAGACCGTCTCTGACATCAACATGACAATCGCATATTACTTTGCACACAAAAGCCTCGTATCTAGACAGAAATGGTATACGGCCTTTGAATTTTTTTTGTTGTTTTTTTTCTGTAATTTCGTTAGGCATAGAGGGTGTAGTGATATGTCACTACACTTTTCTCTGTTTTCCATGTATATAAAATAAAAGTAATTAGTGTTTTATAGTGTTTTTTTTGCTTAACGCTGTATTCTGCTATATGCGATAGCAGGGTGAGCATAGGGAACCTAGTGTTAAGACTCACTGTTCACCACGCACCCGCGACCGTTACAGTCACACGCTGGGCTACTGTGCCACGACGACCTGCGGTGAGACTGTAAACGCGACGGTCGTGGATTCGATTCCCACTATGGGGAATATATTATTATTAATTAATATTCACTCATTAATTCCATCGTTCTGGTAACAGGTCAAAGCGCTGCGTTGAGATCCACCACTCAACACTACTAACACTAGATCTTAAGTGTCTTAACACTACGTTCTTAACGTATACACGGGCTACAGCGAGAAACTTTAATAAAAACTAAATATATCTTATAAAAAAAGTGAAAAATTTAAGTGTCTACCGCTAAACTACCACAAACCAAACCAACTATGCATATATATGCCATTTCCATTCCTCTAGGGCTAGTTCTACAAATGCTCCTACTATGTATATGCGTGGGAAAACACATACATATAACTATATATATACAAATACATCGTCTTCTAAGTGCCTCTAATGCTGGCTCGAGGGTCTGTCAGTTACACATTGAACGCTTCTTATTATGTTTATCGTATTCTTGTCTTTTTAAGCTTTTGTGGTGGCAGGAAGTTCGTCGTTTTTATTGTAATAATAGGTCTATATTCCTTTTTTTTCACCAAGTCTATGATCTTTTCTATTGCGTCAATAAAAAAAGTAAAGAATTAGTGATAAATCACTTAGTGCTGCTTTTTCTATAACATTTTTGCTCGCTGTCTGTCGGAACCTAACACCGTACTTTATCGTTGTCTTAATATTAGGTTCTTTTATGTAAGAGAAATGTAAATAAGTCAATCAAAATAATAATCCTCATTTAATCCCACAGCTTTTCGACACATGCACACCGGAGTGTCTCTTCAGCGCGGAGTACCACGCCGGAGCCCTGGCGCTCCGAGACAGTGCTGGAGCGTACCTCGCTCCCATAGGATCCAAGGCAGTTCTAAAGACCAGGTCCACTGCTGTCACTCGTGACGAGCTGTTCTCTCTGGAGGACAGCTTGCCTCAGGCTGCGTTCGTCGCTGGATTGAATGAGAAATACGTTTCCGTCAAACAAGGTAAGAGTCAAGCAGTTTTTTTACCTCCACTTTATCCATAGCGGGGTGGTAACCAGAGAGACCAGAGCGCTAAACGATACGGACTCTGCACTCCTCTTTCACCTCGTCCATTGTCATCCACCTCTACATATATGCCCTTCAAGCCTAATGCTTCTTACCTGATCAATATTGGCTGAGATTTATTTAATAAATATTTAGAAAAGTATAAATATTTCAAGCATATTTTATTACAAGACGATATCATTACAACGTATTTGTTGTAATTTAGTGCATATAGTGATAAAAGATCGAAAAACTGCTTTTCGATACGACTTTATCGTATGCCCCGGTGGGCACCCCAAGAGAAATTACCTTCATAAATTATTTTTCACGTTTTTCTTGAGATATTTTGCCAATATACGCTGAAATCAAAGAAAAAAATACCCTTAAGTTAATATAAAACCAGCTAGAATATTCAGAATGTCAAAAATATTATAATTAATAGACAAAGAATGCCAGTGTCTCAACATTAGGTTCCCAGGTTCCCTGTACCTACCTACCTTGCTATGTGCAATTAAAAAAAAACGGGCAGAACATTATAATTTAAAACTGCTCATAGAAGCTGTATAATTAAAAAGTAATTCCCATATCCCCGCACTCAGCCGATAAAGTTATGGTAAAGTGCGTCATATACTTATTTTCTATTTAATTGCTTGATCGTACACTGTAAAAGACTCGAGTGTAATATACCTCATAGTTTAATAGATATAATATAGTATAATCACTTTAGGGTTAAGCATTCAAAGCCTTTACTCTTAAAAGTACTTAAACAATGACTTTTTGTGGTTTAACTTTGTAGATTTTATCTTTAGAACAAATAGTTCAGCTTTGTCTGTTTACAAGAGCGATGAAATGAAAAGATCTGGTCCCCGAGAGGGATTCGAACCCGCAAACGTCGCGTTTGAAGTCAGACTCATTTAAAAAGATATGGCCTATCTTAAAATACTGATTAACGTAACTTAACACAGAAAAAAACGATTGCCCGAATATCACGCTACAATGCTATTAAAACAACAAAAAATAACAAGCATATAAAAACACGAAACTGTAAAAGCAAATAATTAAAAAATATTTACTTTTAACTTTAATTTTTTTAAACCCATCAATCTTAGACAGTTAAATAAAAGATCTTAAAGTGAACTGTAAAACTAAATCTTCATCTCCGTATCGTACTCAAGAGTCAGTGCTGTAATTGCGTTTCGCGTGAATTAAACCTGCACTATTGAGAGGCGCTTCCGACGGGCTAACTTAATTGCTATTTGCTTGCGACTTGTTGGTTCTAAGGCTTGTTACAAACTGGACGGTTTTTGTTGTTTTAAATATAGATAGTGTAGTGTAGTGGGGATCGGAGTGTCTTAACACTAGGCTCCCTCTGCCTACTGTGTGTGTGGTGTGTGCGAGATACAGCGTGAAGCTGATTTGATTTGATTTTTGAAAATATAGCATTTTTTTGTTTTGATAACATATGAATATTTTAAAACTAACGAAACTCGAATATTTAGTAAATATTCTCTATTGTAAAATGTTTTTTTTTAACAATAATGTTTCAGGTTATCAGAATATTTTAAATAAAAATCTCGCTACAGAGATGCTAATGCCTAAAATATATACGACCACGAGGCTAAAGTTGCGGACAAAAGCTACTTTATTTTAATTGTAATAAGACAGTAATATATTTCCAAGTTTTGTTCATACAAAATAATAAATACAACGGTGGTTTCGCTACTTGTCGTAAGTGACAAGACATTGACACACCATATAAATCAGAACGCAAGGACTTTTCTTCTTTATCAGAACGAGAAAGTGAAAATATTAAATATTTAATTTCCTCCAGTGGAAATTGAACCCACAACCTATCGTCTTTACAAACACACATTTGTGCTGCTCCGCTGCAACTAGCGTTATTATTATAATTTTAATCATATCAAAATATCTTTAAGAAATACAAAACAATAAAAATCAAAGAAACAACGATACTTATTCACACAGCGTCCATTGTAAAACTTCCCGTGGAACTTAATTTATTCTACAATTCTCTTCAACTACGGTCCACAGCCACAACCAGCCCCGAGGGCTTGCTATATAATTACTAAGCAATAAAGCGAGACGATCGAGACACGACGCTCACTTTATGTTAGTTTAAACTGAATATAAGGGTGTTTGTAAACTGAGCGGTTTTTTGTTGTGCTTAAATTTATATTTTAATTAAGATTTTGCTGTAGACAGATTTTGTTAAATACATACTATATAAATATGAATACCTTAGTTAAATATATTACATATGATTTTTATCGAAAATCTTAAACTTTTATGAGGTTTATAATTTTAAATACCAGTACTATATTTATTATTCAGGACTATATTACTAATACTATATTGAGTCCAGTGACACATGGGCACAAATATGTGACTGTAAACGCGACAAGTTAACGGTTCGATTCCCATTCGAGGGAATGAAATATTTTAATTTTCATTGCTCTAGTAACCAGACAAAGCGCGGCGTAACCTAACAAGCAATGTCTCAAGAATTCGGCGGACATTGGACAACGGAAATATCTTAACACTAGGTTCCCACATTCCCACTATCTACCATCGCAAATGAGGGTAAAAAATATAGGTATAAACAATTCCCCAATAAGAAATTGAACCCATACCTATCGCATAACCACTAAAACGCTATTCCACTGCGCCACAATATCCTTAATAATTATATTTCTATATATTCTATAAATCTCTTTGTTATGTTTAGCATATCCTAACAATAGTGCAAGGCTGCATACTAACTTGAAAGCATGAAATATGCATCGCACCGCCGCAGTTCCGGCGCACACAGAACCTTTTGTTCCACAATGGATACAGAACCATTATACTCTTAGTGTCTAAACTTTACGCCTTTTATACTTAACTGTGGGTTTGGCAGTTGTTTTTCGTTTTACTTTCACGCTGTATCCTGAATAAAAAGTTAGTGTTAAGACACTCAGTTTCTTACTTTTCGTATTACGGATTACTTTTCGGTTATTCATTTAGGTTTATACAAGCGCTTTTTTATTAATCAATCGTTACAAAATGTCGATCCTATCAGACTTGCCTAAAGAAAGCTACTACCGATTTCGAAGACGTTTCTGTCAGAGAAAATAAATTGCCTATAATTTCAACAGTAACATAGTATTATGGGTTAGATTCCCATTCGGTGGTATAATTCTTTGTTAGGTTCCTGCTGGTAATAAGCCACTTCCGCCATTTATCATCAGAGTCTCGACACTTGGGCAGTGTGTGTTGAAAGTAGTGTCATAACACTATTTCTTCTATATGCGTGATTAAGTGTAAAAAAAATACAAAAATAAAAGCAATAAGTTTCTAAAATTCATAGTCTTTCCGCGTGTGCATCAATAGTATCTATTCGATTCCATATATTAACATACTTTGAGATTCTTTACCCACAATGCCCATATATGGAATATGATTGACAAACACTTATATGTGTATACAATGCAAATCAATATCGATCTGTATAGCCAAATATGGAAGAAGTGCCTTCTAACATCAGGAATACCGTATTTGTTCAGGACTATTATGCAAATTTTATGTTTTTTTCTATACAAAATGATTAAATTTAAATATATCTACATTACAAGGTATTTCATGGTGTTTTATTGACCTTAAGTACTAGGTCTAGGTTGAGTATCAGTCGGTACTCATAGATGTTTGTTAGTGTTTAAGTGACTGTCGTGTTTGATATACATCGATGTGAACGTACTAATTTAATGTCAATTATAAGTTAATTAACATTTTAGGGTATAATTTTTGATATTTCTGTAAAATACAGTGTAACAAAGTAAAAAAATTGCTTCTCGGTGTATCCCGCACACAGGAGGTTAAGCAGAGAGAGCCTAGTATTAAGTCACTCCGTTCCCCACTTTTCGCTGAATTCTTGAGGCATTGCGTGTTGATTGGCGGAGTTTAACGCCGTGTTTTGCCTCGACACCAGAGAAGAAATGAAAATACACTACCATAATGTTTAAAATTTCAATACTCACTTGAAGGATTGTTTACGTTTAGTATAAGCCTTTTTTGCGGCTTAAAGTGCTGTAACATACAGTATGGCCTTCCGCGATAAATGGACTATCCAATGACAATTTTTTTTTTTAATTTGAACCAGTTGTTCCTGAGATTAGCACGTTCAACCAAGCTCACCTAAGGGTGAGCTCGATTTAAGAATCGATGTTACCTTTTCTTTATAGAATTCTATAATTTACATTATGTATTTGATTTCAAATTCTAATTTACATCTTAAACTAAAATTAACATACGAAATTTGTACTTCTCATACATATTCATACATTTTCTCAACTTTACTAGAAAGTGTCATAAATTTTGCGCTGTGGCGTGACAAAATAACGTGCATGTAGTGCTTTTAGTTTATAAGTCGGTGCTAAGTTGCGTCGTCACGTCGTCACGTCGTCGCTGACAAGTCACGACAAAGCTATAGTCTTAAGGCCAAAAGTCAACGTACGACCACCGCGGTACTGCGAAGAGCTTGCAAAATATGTGTTTTATATTTCTTGTGTATTTTTGTAAGAAAATTGCGTCAAACTTATTATGTACATATATAGGGGCCATTTTTTTTGTAGCTTAACGTTTTATCCCGAACATAGCAGGGTAACAGTAGGAACTTGAGAACCTATTGCTAAGACACTCCGTCCTCATTTAGACACTTCCGTGTGGAAAACGAACCCACAACCGCGTTTACCGTCGCATCGGTTGTGCCCCTGCGCCACGACGGTCTCGAATGTAGTATTTACAAATAAAAATGAGAGGTTCACAGTTTTTTGTATATTAGTATAGGCAAAGGGAAGCGAGTGTTAAATCACTTACTCTTTTCTGCCTAAATTCCAGACACTGCATATTAAGTGTCGGAGCTCAAAATCGTGAAAATGGAAGTTAATTATTCCCTAAGTGGAAATCGAACCCATAACAATCGCGTTTGCAGTATTACGCCTTATCGCTGATTCAAGATAGCCTATATTTTATGTACTAAAGGAAAAAATACGAAACAAAGGCACTGTACTTAATACATACATTGTATCTTCATTTGAAGAGTTGCACGTTCATAACAAGGTTGCATACTCAAGCGAATTGCTCGACTCAATGGAACGATACATGTTCTTTTTAACCGCAAATAGAAAAGTAGGCAGAGGGAACCTGGGAACCTAGTGTTAAGATACATAGTTCCAATTAATAAACTTCCGTTCCCCACTTTCCGCCTAATTCTGGAGGCGTTGCGAGTTAAGTGGCGGAACTCAACGCCGCGCTTGTGCTGTTTGCATCGTATATAATTTGAATAATAGTAAAGTATACGATATTATTGTTATAAAGCTGAACTTTTGTTTGGTTCAACTCACTTATCTCAGAAACTACTGCTTCGAATTGTAAAACATCTTTATGTGGTACTTTTTTTGTTTAGTTGATTTATGGAGGAGATTTATGGATGTTTTTCTCACTTTTATAATCACGCACACACATAATCTTTAATATTCGATGTAGCTGGATAAAAATATACGGTGGATAAAAATAGGGGTTAGAGCGGGTGGACAGTGGTCCCAGTGCTCTGACCACTGCGTCTCTTGCCTCCAAGAGGCGCATTTCAAGAACTCGGTTAAATTTTTAGTAAAATTTTTATATTTTGTAAAACAGATTTTTCTTTCCTAAGTGTAAAGAAAAAGAAACACTTTAAAAAAATGTTAAAAATAAAGAAAATATAGATTATTTATTTTATTAACGCGGTTCATATTTTGAGATTTTGTAGATTCGAACCTATGTAAATCGTTAAATACACGACAACCTTTATTTAACTAATAAGCCGGTCACGCCCTCTATTAGAGGTACCGTCACGGACTAGGGAGGGTCACCTTCGCAGTTCAAAACCTCAAGGGCATATAGAATAGGTTTCGTGAAAATAACATTTCAAATATATTTTAAATTGAAGTAAAAAGTGTATTATTAGTTAAATGAAATAACAAATATAGAAAATTAATATTTATAATGTAATATATAAATAATGACTTCGATCATCTGGCCTGGCAAGACATGGCACGGCGTTGAATTTCGCCAGTCATCAAGCAATGTGGCAAATACCTATATATTCCCCTGAGCGGGATTCGTACTAACAACAATCGCGCTTACAGTCATATCACATATGCTGTTCCACTGCGCCACCACGGCCTTATATTCATTGCGTGTATTAAAACAATAAAAATGTATCTTTATATTGTTAAACCAAATACATATGCGTAAAGATAACGTTATACTTAATTATAACAAATTAGTCGTCGCCCCTAACTTTACGCGGACTTTGAGACGCAAAATGATTTTTTTTCTTTTTTTTCTCTTTCCTGTGGGAATCTTGAGAAATCGTCTCTTAGTGCTCCCCACACTCCCTAACCTAGCTAGATGTCAAATTTCAACTTTCTAAAATCCAGTAGCTTGGGATTATTTTTTCGATAGTTGACTGTGCGTTTATGCACGTTAATCTCAGAAACGCCATACCGGAGTTAAAGACAGTTTCAACTATTGTATTTTGGTAAACGAACTTTAAGTATTTGTTTTATTTCAATCGGTTCGTAAATGAAAAAAATATATCAACAGAGCACGAGCGGGTCGCCACTGTAATATATTATGTACAGCTTCACGCTGTATCCCGCACGTTACAGGGAAGGCAGAGGGAACTCAATGCTAAGACACTCCGTTACCCATTTACCGCCGTATTCTGGAAGCATTGCGTTTTAAATGGCAGAACTCAACGCCGCGCTTTGCCCCCGACACCAGCGCGAGAAACCAAAATATTTATATTTAATTTCCTTAACAATATTTTTATTTCATTTCCTCAAGTGGAAACGGAACCCACACCCCATATTAAAACATTCACAGCTATATACATATAGAAATACGAATCGTCTCTTCCGCGTTACACGTAGGAATTCATCGATCTCATCTAAGATATTTTCTTAACAAAAAGCAAGTCTATTGTCTGTCTCGGATCTGCTTTCTAGTTTCTCCGGTCGGGCGCGCGCGTCTCAAGCACGACAGTTTTGACGGTGATAAACAGATTTTTAACGCCAATTAGTTCAGTAATTTGTTGTTTAATAGAATTATGAGGAAATTAAAAGGAAATCCAGACCAGTCGTGGCACAGGGGCACGAGTGTGTGACTGTGGACGCGACAGGTGATGAGTTCGATCCCAACTTGAAAAAAAAAATATTTAATATATTCACTTTAGTGTCGAGGCATTAGTGCATTAGTGCATTAGTGTTCACTTTAGTGCGAGGCACTACAGCGCCGCCAATCTACACGCAATGCCTCCAGAATTCGGTGGAAAATGAAGAATAGAGTGTTTTAACACTAAGTGTACCCTGCCTCCACCCATGGTCTGTGCGGGATACAACGTGAATTTAAAAAAAAATGTTATCTTAGCTTTATCCCGTGAAGCTATAGCTTGGTAGGCAGAAAACCTAATGTTAAGACACTTCATTAATTAATTTTGCGCTATACGCTTTTGACATTAGCGGAACTCAACGCCGCACTTTTGCTCCGAGTGGATATTGAATTCCAAACCGTGTGGGTTTTTATAAATAATTATTTATTCAAATGCAGCAAATGATAGATTACCGCTGGGACTCAAGTTTTTGTACAAGTTTTTTAATTATTTTAAATTAATTAAGTTATTAACATTATGTAGGTAATCAAATTAAGTGTATTTAAGCAACATATATAGTAACGCGACCGCGACGCTTTGAATTGTTAATACAATAGTCGTAAGTTTGATTCTCACTCAATGTAATATAAACAGAATGTTACTGTCAGTTCGAGTATATAAAGGCCTCCCGTTGCTAAGAGGCTCACTGACAAAGCATAGACGAAACTACTGGACTTGGAATTTTGATATTCGGAATGAGGGTAGGTTAGGGAGTGTAGAGGAGAAGTGAGAGAGGAAAACTCTCTCTCTAAATTCCTACGGAAATAGGAATAAATGAGATTTAACACTACGTCAATGACTTATTTAAAATCCAGGCAAACTAAAAATATGGGCGACGTGTCATCGGGTATAGAGAAAAGATTCTTCATAGTAGACATCAAACTCATCTTATATAGGATCCATTTTTTCATTATGCTATGACAGTATAAAAATTTAAAGAATTTTATAATTGAGCTAACCATTTTCTAGAAAAATATGTAGGTGTACTGGAATGTGTAATATAAGACGCCTGAGAATTTTATTGAGCAATGCAAAGACAATGGGAGTTTCAGAATTTTAACTTGGCAGTAACTGAACTCTCGCTCTTTACCTTTTAGCGTCCATTTCAAATAGTATTGTGTTATTTAAAGCGCAAAAGGATGATTTTTTATTAAAATAACTTATAAGAATTAAAATTAAGAGGCCCTCATGGTGCAGAGGCTTGCGATTGTAAACGCTACTGTTGTGGGTTCGATTCCCACTAGGACGAATGAAATATTTAATATTTTCGTTTTCTCGCTCTGGTACCGAGAGAAAGCGCGGCGTTGAGTTCTGCCACTGAATACGCAATGCGTTCAGAATTCGGTGGAAAATGGGGAACGGAAGGGTCATAACTTACAATGTGAAATTAACAAAATAATTTATATATAGAAAAAATAAAATATTTTGTTTAAAAAACATTAAAAACTTATACTAAGTATATGTTTGATAATATACACTTTTGGTAAACATACTAAAATATGTACATTTCTTTGATCCCAGGTGTGGACGTAACCGCAAACCAGGATGAGATCTCATCCCACGAGACGTTCCAGCTGGAGTTCGACTGGGGAACACGTCGCTGGTACATCAGGACGATGCAGGACCGCTACTGGACCCTGGAGACCGGTGGTGGTATCCAGGCTAGTGGAGATAACAAGTAAGTGAATAATACTTTTTTAGAAAACTTATAAAATTGTAATGTAACCACGGCCACGCTGTGTTAGGAAATTTTATAAGTTTTTTTTATCCTTATAATATTTTTTATATAATTTTTTTAATTCTTAGTGTACAGTAGAACTTAAAAATGTTTAAATATTTTTTTATATTTTTAATTTATTTAAATAATTATTTGAGGCCGTTGTGACGCAGTAGGAAAGCGTCTGAACGGCAACGCCATAGTAGTAGATTGTATTCCCCTAGTAAACAAAGCGCAGCATTGAGTTCCGCCACTCAACACGTAATCTAATGAACAACTCGAAAATTTGCCGGAAAGTTGGTAACTGTCTGTCTCTCTGTTATACAGGAAAAGGCTTATATATGTACATTTTTAATATTAATATACGCCTGGTGCTAGTTTATATTTCATATACTTACGAAAAAAGTAGTTTTTTGTGGCAATGTAAAAATTCCGTGTAAATTTTTTTTTTATTGCAAAAAATTATGAAGCCGGCATTAATCATTATTATGTATATATTTAATCCGTCTTTTAATGCGGAACATAAAAAATATTAAATTAGTTATAACTTAATAGCTAACGCTATCATGACCAGGCTGATAGTCTACACGCGATGACAGTAGGTTCAATCCCCACCCGGGTAAAACTATTAAAAGCCCCTTTTGGGTCCTATCATCTATCTCTAAATTAGACGTTGCAAAAAAACTATGAAGAGATCTACTTGTTCGGTACAACTATTAAAAACCCCCTTTTGGGTTACCATCGAACTTATAGTATCTCTAAATTAAACGTAACAAATAAAAATCCAATGACCTATGAAATATTCTATGAGATATCCTTTATACCTCTTCGAGACGTAGTGTTAGGACACTTCGTCGCTCACATTTTACGTCCAATTTTCGGAATGTTGCGTGTTAAGTGATTGAACTCAACACCGCGCTTTGTCTTGTTAACGAAAGGAAGTAGTGAAAATAAATGAGAATCGAACCCACAACTATTCGGGTGGAAGGCAATTTGTGTCCAAGCGTTTTTCTTACTAACTATAGTAGTAGAGCTACATAACATATTTGAACCCCCTACCCGCAGGTCATCGAACGCGCTCTTCGAGCTGGACTGGCAGGGCGACGGCGCGGTCGCCTTCCGCGCCAACAACGGCAAGTACCTGATGACCAAGCGCTCGGGACACCTCTACGCGAACTCCGATACCATCGATGACAATTGCAAATATTATTTCTATCTTATTAATAGGTGAGTTTATTGTTTTTAACAGTTTTTTTTATAATAGAAACATTGGGAACGGAGTGTCTTAACACTAGCTTCTCTCTGCCTGCTGTGTGTGGGATACAGCGTGAAGCTGATAATAGGAAAAGTTGGTATTGAAACTTAGAACTGAAGAGTTTCGGAACTGGATTTGAATCCGCGTCCTTTGGATATCCATTTAATGTATCAATGTAAACATTAACTTGACTGATATAAAGATTTAAGTCTGCCCATTTATCAATTTGTTTATACATAGAAGAAAATATATTTAAATTTAGGCTTTCGAAGTAATTAATTAATTTAACGATTTACTTTCACATGGAATCAGTACAAAAGCAAGTAATTTTCTATATTTCTAAGTGTTCTCACTACTAAGCAATACGTTCTCATCCAAGCTACGTCGAAATTTTTATTTATTATACTAGCCAGTTGTGGCGCAGCGGCACAAGCGTGTGTCTGTAAACGCGACAGGTGGGTTCGATTCCCAAGCAAGGAAATTAAATATTTCATAATTTCATTTCTTCACTCTGATGTCAAGGCAAAGCGTAGCGTTGATTTCCGCCACTCATTACGGAATGCCGGCGGAATGTGGGCCGAACGGTGGGCCTTAACACTTGTTTCGACTACCAACCCTGTTTTTTGCGGGATACAGCGTGATACTAAAACTTATGAAATACATACAACTTATGACGTATTGCTAATATAATATTTCTCCAATAATTGTGCAGGCCAATCCTCGTGTTGAAGTGTGAGCAAGGGTTCGTGGGGCCGAAGGGCACTAAGCTGGAGTGCAACAAGGCCAACTACGAGACCATACAGGTGGTGAGGGGACCCAAGGGAGCTGTTTACTTCAAAGGTATTATTTATTTAATAAAATTAAGCTATCAAGAAGAATTGTTGACGCGATGGTTGTGTATTCCATTCTTATTAGGAATAATTTTATTCACCCCTCTGTTAAGATGAATTATTTGTTTTATTTTTCTAAATTATTTGATTATTGCCTTAGATATTGAATGGGTGTAGTTGTGAAACTAATATAATTGGAGCAATAGTTTGAACTATGATAAATACTGTAATAAGAGCAAATACTTCCATATTAAAAAAACACACATTTATTAAATTTCTACCCTCCTCTTTTCCCCGCACACTGCAGGGTAGGCAGAGGGAACCTAGTGTTAAAATACTCCGTTCCCCACTTTCTGCCTAATTCTGGAGGCATTGCGTGTTGAGTGGTAGAACTCAACGCCGCCCTTATCCTCGACACCAGAGCGAAGAAATGGAAATATAAATTTAAGTAAATATTTCATCTCCTCGAATGGGGATCGAATCCATAACCAGTCGGTTTTACAGTCACACTTTATGCCCCTGCGCCACGACTGGCCCCTCCTATTTTCTAATCAGTTCAAAATAGCTAAATAGCATATCCATTTATTACCTCGTCAGGACAAAACGGCAAGTACTGGCACGCGGACAGCGCGGCGGTGACGTGCGACTCGGACAGCCCGCAGCCCTTCCACCTGGAGCTGCGCGAGCCGACGCGCCTCGCCATCCGCGCCGCCGCGCCGCCCTCCTACCTCGCCGCCGCCAAGAACGGGAACTTCCGCCTCGCCGGGGAGGACCTCTCCGCCGCCACGCACTGGGAGTACTAGGACTGACAGCCGGACCTGTCGGTGTCACCGTTGGGGGGTTTTAAATGGCAATTGATTTATTTGTGCGGAATTATTGATTGTTACAATTGATCAATTGTTAGTATTTTGCTGTCAATTGCATTTAAAATTTACCCAACTCTGCCCTGAAGTTAGATGTAAATGGCTGCGCTGATTTTATTTTGGGATTTTTTTCTTCACTTGATTATTTTCCTCCCGAGTGCGCAAACAGTTTACAACTAACTTCAAGGCGGCCACACATCGGCCGTACTGTACCCGGGGTCGCTTCCAACCGCCGCCATTTTAAACACTGCCACCATTTTGCATAACAAGATGGCGTCCAAACAGCCGGTTCCCAGCTGAATCCGCTGATAATGGTGATTAATTACAAATAAAAAAAAACAGGAATGACCACAATGTAGGGCATTGTGTCCACACATTTCATACAAAAAAAAACAAGCGGCGACTGGAAGCCGCTCTCGCTTAGAATAAGATAACCGTAAGATGTGTAACTGTAGATCTGCTATAATCGCTTCGGAAAAATTTTTAACACGCTTCAATTATTTATTTTAATTCTAAATCGATCGCATATAATAAATATTAATGGCGTCTAGTCGTAACCGACTGGTAGTGTCTGGGCTCTACGCAATACCGGCCCGTGTGTCCCAACTCTCCTCGCACGGAGCTTGGCCGATAATGGTATAAGCTAATTAAGTTTAATGTAAGTATATTTTAGGATTAAGCTCTTTTCTAAGATTCGGCGATGTTTTTTAAAAGTTTTTTACGAATTGGAGTCGACGTACCGTCTGCCGTCTGGTGACTTGCTGATCCTAAATATTTGTACGATACACATTTGTAAACTATTAATGAATAAATTATAATCGTATTGTAATTTGTGTGTTTTATTTTTAGTCTTTCTTCTTTTTAGACTATTACACTTCGATTTGGATCATTTTTATTTTAATATAGATAACGACAGTTGTGGCGCAGGGGCCCAAGCGTGTCTTGTGTAAAAGCGACAGGTTGTGGGTTCGATTTCCTCTCAATGATATTAAATATTTATTAAGTGTCTTCGCTCTGTTAAGTTTCGCCACTCAACAAGACATTCTGGAGGCATTGCGTGCTGTCTGGTTACCAAAGAGAGGAAACGAAATTAATTGTTTCATATTTCATTCCCGATAGTGGGAATCCAACCCACAACTATTATGACTGTAACTGGTAGATCTAGAGCTGTCAGTGAACCTATTAAATTAAAAGTAAACAGTGTAATTTTAAATTCAGATTTAGAAGTAGCAAATACTTTCCAAAATTTCTTTTCCGAAATACCTACTGCAGTTACACGTTCACTGTCATCATCTCCTTCGGAAGCAGTATTAATATTAAAAAACCATGTAACTACTTGTATACAAAATTTTGTGTTTAAGACTGTGTCACCAGAAGAAATTATCAAAACTTTTAAAAACCTTCATTTAAAGAAATCTGGTGACTTTATGGGCATGTCTGTTAAAGTTCTTAATACAATTATACTTAATATTGCTCCTTATATTTGCTTTAATTTTTAATAATTGTGTAGAATCCGGTATTTTCCCTGATTTATTGAAATATAGCAAAATAGTGCCGCTTTACAAAAGTGGAGATAGATTAAAAATCCGATCCCCGGAAATTACAGACCGATCTCTATTTTACCGTCGTTAAGTCATTTTCTTAAATATTAACAATTGTTTCCAAAGCGAGCAATATGGTTTCGCTAAAGGCAAGGCCACTCCAGATGCGGGTGCTGCACTCCTAAAGCACATTTATGACGCATGGGAGAAGTCACGAAATGCAATTGGAGTGTTTTGTGATTTATCCAAAGCCTTTGATTGTGTAGACCATGAAACTCTGTTATTAAAACTTTATAGTTAAGTTTGCCACTACCACAATTTAAAGTAGCTTTAAAAAAATACTAACAAAAAGCTTATTACACTGTTCAAGAATATTTAGAACATAAACATGTATGGAATTAATGTCTATTGAATGTGATGTGAGCTATCCTGCAGCTGCCAGTTAATGTAACAAAATTATATATTATACCATTGACTTTGAAAAGAGCAACTGTTGAGTTTCTTGCCGGCTCTTCTCAGCAGAACTGTCTTCCGAACCGGTGGTAGCTTTTTATTTTTTGTTATATGTTCATTCGACGATTCAAAAGTGCTTATAAGAGTTTATTTGAATAAAGAATATTTTGAATTTGAACTTGTTTACAGTCGCACATTTATGCCTTGTGTACGATTGAAGCCGCAGGGAAAAGCAAATAAATGTATATAAATAAAACATACACTATACTGCAAAACTTATATATTTTAATTAAATAGTTACATTAATCTTTACAGTTCTCCCTAGCTACATGACATTGGGTTAGCATCGACGCGTGATCAAAATTTATATATTCAACATAATTTATCTATAATACAGATTAACACATAAACAACTATAATAATAAAGGGGTCTAACTTATAAAAAAAAGAGAAAAAAAAAACAAAAGTTGCCAGTTTACATATAAATATTGCTTTGAATAGGCAGTTGTTTATTTTAACAGTGGCAATACATAAAAGCCACACAAAAGGGTTATATGTAAAAAAATAAAATATTTTGTACCCACATTTATATATAACTGAATTTCACATTAAACCACCTACCTCAGCCAAATATTTAATAAAAAATTCTATAAACACTAAGGCATCGGGGTGTTAGTTTCGTTTAGAATCGTGCAAAATTAATGAAAAGATTCACAGCAACTTGAATTTTAGAATGTAATCCTATACTAGTAGCTTAATACGTTTTAGTTACACTCTAGGACTAGGTGAAAATTTATACTGTAAATGAATTTTGACGGAAAAGAACCTGTATCTATCGATTATTCTCCTGTGTAAGAAATTATATTGCAGCAGAAACAATATTTAATAAATAATGATTAATAAAAAGTATAAAACATAAATTTACATTAGTAGTTTACTTATTTTAATAATAAGTTAACAATTTCCTTTATTTTATGATCCAGTAAGAAAAAAGAAACTAAGATTATTTATCTCCGTTTTTTTTAATTATTCCCAAATTACATAAAAACAAATGTATGTACCTGAATTTGAAAGTTTATTAAATTAATCAACTCCACAATTCATTTTCAATATAAATTTCCACTAACTCGTATTTTCTGTCCCAATTTTTTTTTGAGAATATAACGCTACTGCAATAACACACGCTCTGAATAAAAGTGGCTTAACTCAACAATTTTCCCAAAAAAATTATTGATAATCACAAGAAAATTACCATTTTACGCAATTTTCTTAAGCTAAAATTAAAAAATGTTGAGTTAATCCACTTTTACTCTATTGTGAATGTTTACAAATACTGTACATAGCCAATTTTTCCGTACATTTATTATAATGTACACAAACACACGTTATATATATATGTATATATACATACACACATATAAATAAAGAAGGTATTGGTGTTCAAATTCCAAGCAAGGCAAGTTCGTTGAATGGATGAGACGGGAACTGACATAAGATTGTATATTTATAACTAGCGGCCCACCCACGGCTTCGCCCGCTTAAAATACATGATTATTTAATAAGCAGAATTGATTGACAACTATAATAAAATAAATAAATAAATCAGCTTCACGCTGTATCCCGCACATAGCAGGGTAGGCAGAGGGAACCTAGTGTTAAGACACTCCGTTCCCCACTTTCTGCCGAATTCTGGAGGCATTGCTTGTTGAGTGGCAGAACTCAACGCCGCGCTTAACCTCGACACCAGAGCGAAGAAATGG
>JAATLQ010033443.1:7212-17879 GCA_013421005.1 Heliconius erato x Heliconius himera | reverse complement strand
AATGTTGTTTACTATTTTTAATTTCAATAAGTTATTTAGAAGATTAGTAGCACAGATTTAAAATTACGGTACTAAAAAATTCTTGCAGTGTAACGACTCGCCGCCCCCCACGCGTCCCCCTGCGACCCGCAACCTTTTGCTTATAAAAATGGATCCGCCGCACCCGCCTGGCTTCTTTCCCCCGGGCATGGAAGGAAGGCCTGCTCATCATGTTGCCCAAGGCTGGGAAGAGCCCGCAGCCTGTGGGATACCGATCTATAACCCTCCTTAGCGCGGTCGCCAAGCTGTTCGGGAAGTTATTCCTCTCACTTATCCAGTCGCACATCCACCCACGAAGCGAGCAGTTTGGCAAGCGGGTATACCACTCTGGTTATACTACGCCGCAACAGCGTTTAACCGAAAGGAGAGTGCAATAGTAGTCTTCTTCGACGTAGCGCGCGTATTCGACCGCGTTGACACCCGGGCCTACTTCATTAAGTGCTCAGAGCCGGCACCCCCCAGCACGTCGCGCATGTCTTTGCCTCCCTGCCTCAGTGACAGGACATTTTGCGTAAGAGTTGAGAGTTCAAGGTCTAGCAGCGACTCGATCGCTGCCGTTGTTCCCCAGGGCAGCATTTTATCACCTGCTCTCTACGCACTATACACTGATGACATCACAACGCCCTAGCGAGTATCACTCAACGAGGTGGTCCAGAACCTCATCCTCCGTCGAGTGATGCAGGCGCCATACTAAGTGAGGAACACCACGCATCATCGCAACATAAAAATAGAAAGCCTGGAGGTACACATTGGTCGTCTAGCGTCCAACGCATTCCGCTGACCTAATGTATCACCTGCACCTAAGGGGCAGCACTCCGTGGCATTCCCGGCCGCCCGAGGTCAGACGTAAAACTACTTCCGAGGGACTTTCTATTCTCCTCCAAATCCGACTCATGAGCCTTGCATTGAACCTTGGTCGTTTAAGATGGGCCTCTCTCAGGAAACCGAGGGTCTCTCCTGACTGAGTTGACCGCCTAGATGGCATTTGATAATCCTTCCAATTTCATACTGTGTCAACGCCCAGATGTCGTTCGGAGCTACTACGGAGATGGGCCAGAGAATGCATCAATTCTGCACCTGGCTTTATAGCAAAGTTAATTTAGAAGCGATTGCACGTATTTTGGGGTTATCCAATAATTATAATGTATTTGAACGCGACATTGTAGGTTACATCTTTCGTTTAAGTATTTTTGGGTAAGAGAATAGTAGGTAGTCTGTTGTTTATAATTTCTTCCGTTAAAGTTTTCTATTGTTTATGTCTTTTGTTTAAGTGAGTTTTTTCAAACAATTGAAACATCCTTATTGGAACTACGAAAACGCGGGTTGAATTAAGGTTTAAATAATTTTCACATTAGTAATCTTAAGTGTTTTGCAAACATAGGTACATTACATGAATAATTCCGTAGTTAAGCGGGCGAAGCCGCGGGCGGGTCGCTAGTTATGTATATTTCTAAATATCAACGATTTTTTTTCTCGTATTAGCTAACTTGTAACATATAAAATTTAAGCGTTTTAATTTAACTTTTATTTTATGGTGCGAATTCAAAAATTCCAAGAAAATTAAGTCCACTGACACCCGTACCTAGAAAATTTTGTAACATCAATTTTAAATTGTTAACATTTATTGTTATGGCACCTTAAAAACTACAAAATTAAATATTTCACAAACTACGTGTACCCGCTGACGTGACAAAGTGAATGTCAAATTGTGATAGATAAAGAAATACATTTTAATAATTCATGTCGTTTATCAGTATGTGAAATGCATGTAAACAAAATGATATGCTTACAAAGCTCTGATATGTCACCTCCTCCGTGATTTATTACCAATATTGACGGTGAGGGGCGTCATGTCCCCGTGTTGTGCGCAATCGGTGAGAACATCCGTCTTGTAATGAATGTGACGTAAATCATTGTATATTAATGACGCGCATGACTAACTCTATATGAACAAGCCGACTTGCAATATTTCCACATATTCATCGAAGTTTTAATATTGAATTTTAATATTTTATTTCAATTTAATGCTAACGTGATTGTAGTGGTAGATTTTTAATTAAAATTCACGCTTCACGCTGTATCCCGCACACAGCAGGGTAGGCAGAGGGAACCTAATGTTAAGACATTCCGGTCCCCATTTTCCGCCGAATTTTGGAGGCATTGCGAGCTGAGTGGCGGAACTCAACGCCGCGCTTTGCCTCAACACCAGAGCGAAGAAATGAAAATATAAATGTAAATAAATTCACTTCCTCGAGTGGGGATCAAACCCCCAACCAGTCGATGTGCTTCTGCGCCACGACCGGCATCTAGATAGATAGATAGATTTTTAATGCATGTATGTATCTATGTGTGTTTATTTTAATATTTTTTTTAATCAAATATGTGTAATAAATAACTAATAGGGCTTAATGGTTGTTATAAATTGCAATATGGAAATTAATTTTATAAAAATATTTATAAGATTGTTAGATGTTTGTTTTTATAAAGAGTTAGTATTAAAAATAGATACTGTCTTATGTACTGTAAAATAATGAAAATGCGTGAAAAAAGTATAATATATAATTATTATAAATCTTCCGAACATATAAACTTTTCATATTACCATTCGTCATTTATTACTTTTCATATATTGCACACTTTGCATTAGCTAATCCCAAGATTAAAGTACATACATATGTGTAACTAGAACATCTCATTGTATTCAATATATTATATGGAGCTCATTATTGGCCCGCAAAGCTGGAATAGACGTCACCAGGCCTTTTTTTTTAGGCCTAACGATAGTGTAAATTGCTCGCATTTATTTAAAATGTGGAAACGACCGCTAATGTAGTTTTTGAAATACTTTTTTGTAAATTTATAGTTCATGAAAATGTATTATGGGTAATTCACTAGATTTTTTTTTTCTTAGAATTAGGTAAACAAAATTTAATTAAAACTCCATTTAGTATAGATATATGAAGCAGAAGAAAACAAAACATAACTTTTATGTGATGTTCTTAATCAAATTAGCGATACTTTATATAAACAACAAATGCTTTACGAGATGTACAAACAAATTTCAATTTCACATCTACTCAAGAAAAGCACTCAGTTTGTTATACAGTGTATAAGGCATTACTAATGTCAATGTTTTACTCGCAAGGTAAAGATACTTTTAATGGTTGTAGGACCTAAGTAAAGATAATAATAATATAACGGTGTCATCATTTCTGTATGTGAAGAATCATGAACATACAATATGTTGATTGAGTTGTACTCGGACGAAAGGAACGGTCGCTGAAGATTTACTTGATGTTTCACAAATAAACCACTAGATGATGATATTTACTCGCTGGAAACAAAGGCTTATTCTTTATTTGAGTAAATAAAAAAACATTTTTAGTATCAAATTGAATTTTAATTTTAATATCAATTACTCTTAGTTTTTTCTCACTGATTATAGTGATATTAAAATAATTATATAAACATCTACAATGATAATTATAATTTGAAAATTTGACTATCCGCCAAATTCTCCAGGCATTTGAATTTCCATATTTTAACATTTCCAAATTTCAAAAAATGACAATATAAATTTAAATAAATGTTTAATTTCCATTTTTAAAGTGTTATTCCACACTTAGGAAAAAAATACTTATTTAGAAAACGTATAAAAATTTGAACGTAGCGGGACTCGAACCCGTGCCTGGAAACCGACGACTGGTCGGTTAAACAATAAATATCCCGTTGAGTTAATAGCTATTGAACTCTTACGCATGGTGTAATTAAAGAAAAAAATCCATTTAGATGTGTTATCTAAATATATTACTTTAGTTCGGTTAACCAATTCATTTAATTATATCAAATGTGAATACAATTATAACATTGAAAACCTTGAGAAGTATCGAATAGTAGATCTTTCATCTTCAGGATCGATCCCAATAAAATTGAACTTTCCATCTTGTTGACATTGCACTTTTAGTTTAAATGGGTCAAACTGAATAGCGGATAAGTAATGGTCAGCGGCTCCTCCTCTTTCTTGTACCTGGACTCTTAAAAGCTTATCGAGCTTTCTACCGATGGGTATTACATTTTTTTTATCCTTTTACTTTTTATATCTAAGTCAATAAACGAGTTTAACAATTTGAAATACTTTTGTTAATATAATAAATAAATATAGGGAGTTTTATAAATTTTGTAATTTCGTAAAAGTTACGAAAAGTAATATGGGAAATTATTTCTACTGGGCCAGTTGTGGCGCACAGGCACTGCGGGCGACTGTAAGCGCGACAAGTTGTAGGTTCGATTTTCACTCGAGGACTACATGTAATTTCAAACTTTTATGAAATTTAATATTTTTATCTCCTCGTTCTTGTAACGAGGCACAGCGGGGCGTTGAATTTCGTCACTTAACACACAGTACCTCCAGAATTCGGCGGAGAGTGGACAACGGATATTTCTTAATGGGAACCTGCCCTTCTATGTATGGGATACAGCAAAGTGTGGAAAGAGAGCTAAAAGAAAATATTTATATTTAGAAGACTAAATTGTACTAAGTATTTTTTTTTAATAAATGAAACTGCATAGTAAACTTTTAACTGTTCGAAAATCTATCTAGTGGTAAACAAATCAAATATTGTGTAAAGTTTTAAGCAAAAGTTTTTATCTTAATACTTCGACCGCTTCCAGCTTCAGTCCTATCTTTGAAGCAAGAAATGATTATGTTTTCACTGTTTAAAATTATTTTCTTCCCAAAAAATTACATGTTTTTTTCTGAATAATTTATATTTTAAAAGCGAAAAAACAATTGTTTGATAATTTTTCAGTGTCCTTAATTAACTCAAAGTGATTTTCTTTTCATCAGCCACAGTAACAATTCAAAACTTGTCTCAAACTCCCCACACTCCTGCCAGCCATATTATTCCTTCCCCACGTAGTAATTAAGCGTTAAGTACCAGCGACATTATCATCACAACGTCGGCTCATTAACTAGCAAGTAAGCGTTCTTTTTGAAATATTTTTAGAAAGTTGCGGAAATTGTAAATATTACTGAGGCTTAAATTGAAACTTTTGTGTTTTCTTCAATACAAAGATCGTATTTGATACGTATAATACGTATCTGTAATAATATTAAGTATTTGATGAATTTAATAATCAAACTTACTTATAATTGTAAATTTATGTTTAAAATAAGACTCTGAAATAACACATACATACAAAGCTAATTATTAAACTAAACAAATAATTCTCAAAAAAGCTGATGAAAGATTGACTTCTATACGAATAGAAAATACATATCTAATTTACATGCACAAGGTAAACCACTCCGACTTACCACTAACACCTCATTAAACATGCTAAATACAAGATAGATATAACATAAATATATGTCAAAATAAAAAATATATATTTATTCCACGTATACAAAAACATAGTAGTGATAAATAGATGGCAAGGCTCGCGTTGATATGGGCCTTAGTTAAACCTGATGAATTCTTCAAAAGGATAATCCTATTTCACAAGCGCCCTCGCTTGTGACAAATATAATACTAAGGCCGACTCTTCACATTGGTACTACGGGCGAAGATATAGAAATTGGAAATATATCTTTTACTTATTTAGAAATAATGGATAAAAAAAAATAATTGTTGGTATATTTAATAAATCAATTTAACTTTTAATTCAAATATTAACATATTTTACTAAATAATTAAATCTTGAATATTTGCTTTAGTTTCACATTTTGTCCCGCATAGCTGGCTAGATTAAGATAATCTAATGTAAAGACGCTCTGCTCTCCGCTTCCTACTTGAATTTGATACATTGCAGGTAGCGAGTAACGTAACTCAACGTTGCACATTGTCTATATCACAAGCAGAGTGGGGATATGAAAATGCATTACCCTGAGCGAGGATCGAATCCACAACTAACGTTTCCAGTCGTACGCTGTCACACTACACAAACATGAATACTTCTAAACATTTTTTTATTATAAATTATAAATAGAAATGATACTCCTGTAAAACGAGTTACAAATCGTTTACGGTGACAAATTCCTTTTCTATATGAAAATACACATTACAAACATATTGCTATCGGGAATTCGGTAATTATACTGGTCTCACAATAGAGATAGAAATAAGCGTAACGGGTTTAACGGGGTGTTTTTTGTTTACTTGAAAATATGTTTTATACTATAGGTTGTAATAAATTAAGTTAAATAAAATGTACATAGATTTTACTTACCGTATTATATTTTTTTAATACATTGGATATTTAGAGTTCATTCGAGGAAATATACTAAATCTCGTAGTAATTCCCTTTAGTAATAAATTACTCTTGGACTCGAGTTTGTCTTATATAAGTTGATTCTATAGTATAAATTGGGTTTCAAAGTTAAAATAACTTTAGCACATGGGTCGATTAAGCGGATTTTTTATGAGCATCCTTATCAGTAACGGCTGCGATAATAGTGCTTTAAAGCGCACCTAACAGGGTTTACGAGGTAAGAAATGTCCATTATTGACTGATGATATCTTCACAGATTCTACTTTAACATATTGAAGCTGATATTAGTGGTTTTAAACTGCTTCGATATCATTAAAAGTTTTAAAATATTTATTGAAGTTTACGTCAGAGAAGCTGGAGAAAATTATTTACTCTATTTTATTTTAAACAATGTGTATTTATTGTTTTGCTCCACACTGTATCTCACACCTAGCAGGGTAGGCAGAGGGAACATGGCAACCTAGTTTTAAGACACTCGGACACTCTCTGATAAAGACACTTCTGTTCCTCACTTTCCCCCGAATTCTCGATGCATTGCGTGTTGAGTCAAAATCTACGCCACACTTTATTCCGTTAAAGAGGGAGGAAATTAGAATAATAAATATTTCATTCTCCCGAGTTCAACCCCCAACTGTCGCGTTTACAGTGTCACACTTGTGCTCCTGCAACACGCGGCTTCAATCTCTGTTATGCTTAAAAAACAACGTAATTATATTATACTTTAAACATAAAAAAAGTTTACTAAGATAGAATATTAAAATATAATTATATTAATTACTTAAAATGTAATAATATATTATCATGTCCAACATACATATATGCTTACACGAATTTAGTGATAAGGGTGAGGGTAAGCCTGATTAATTCCTATCAGGAATGAGCCCTTACAATATGAGCAAAATCTTTGAAACTACGTCTTCCGGGCGACGTACCCTTCTTAAATATCTTTATTCATTATTTAGTAGCAATCTTTCTCTTTTTATACGATGTAAAATATAAAAATCGTACTATCACGGCGGAGTAGATTTCTTTACACGGTATTTATAATATATTCAAATATATAATATTAAAGGATTGGAACCATATTGATTATATTCTGTGAAGAAAATATATTTGAGTATATTGTATCTCCTTAGTAAAGTCAGATAAAGCAATTTCACGTTTTTTCCGCATAAAATATGAAACTAGTGTTCATGTATAATATAAATAATGAAAAGAAATATAGTATATAACTAAAGGTACAGACCACGAGTCTGTAGTCTAAGAAATAATAATATTAATAAACACTGAATTCGTTCTACCTACCTTGCTATTTGTACGAGATAGTGATAGTGATTTGTACGAGATAGTGGTGCCTATTTGAAAGTTATCCAGATAAATATATTTAATTTATTTAAAAAAAAGCTTCACGCTGTATCCCGCACACAGCAGGGTAGACAGAAGGAACCTAGTGTTAAGACACACCGTTCCCTACTTTCGGCCGAATTCTGGAGGCATTGCGTGTTGAGTGGCAGAACCGTTCACCAGACACCAGAGCTCGACACCAGAGCGAAGAAATGAAAACATTAATGTAAGTAAATATTTCTTCTCCACGAGAGATCGAACCCACAACCAGTCGGTTTTACAGTCACATTTTGTGCCGCTGCGCCACGACTGGCATCTTGTTTTATTTATCTTTATAATATATTTATTTTTCTTGAGTACAGGGCTTCTTAAGATTGTACTCAAAAAGAGATGATTCATAATATTGAGAAAATACCATCCCATTCTGTTCCATGTTGAATAGAAACTACGATACAAACCAAATATTAAAGTTCAACCACAGCTATTATCATAAATACCGTAGCTCGTGTGCTTTCATCTGCTAAATCAAAAGCGCGTGGTAACTGAGAGGTGCCTTTGTTCCGCCACGGTCGAGCTGGAGTCGGACAATTGCTAAATCCTTCCAGAACGTTATTTTGTTTTGTTACTGAACGTCAGATATCATACGCGTATGTGCCATTGTCAATTGAATTGGATTTGACAAAAATGTTTTTTTTTTAATACGTATATTTTGGGGTTGTTGATAAAAGTAGCTTACTCATATTTTTACGTTCTGATATATCTGCTATTTTATATTTAGCCTTGTTTTTTTTTGAAAGTCTTGTTTCTTGTTAAAATGAGAGGCGTATACCGTATAGATACGGCAAGTTAATTTGAAAAAAATCAAACCAGTTTCACGCTGTATCCCGCACAAAGCAGGGCTGCCAGAGAGAATCTAGTATTAAGATACTCCGTTCCCTACTTTCTGCCGAATTCTGGAGGCACTGCATGTTGAGTGGCAGAATTCAACAACGCACTTTGCCTCGACACCAGAGCGAAGAAATGGAAATATAAATTTAAGTAAATATCTCGTCTCCTCGAGTGGGGATCGAACCCACAACCAGTCGATTTTACAGTCACACTTTGTGCCCCTGCACTATGACTGGCCTCACTTATTCATATTTTTGCTGAAAATACGATTTAACAATAATCCTTTTATGGGAAAATATTTTTTTAATTAACGTTGCACTCCAACTAACGTATATATTATATGACCACAATAAATGTTTCAATTCTGAAATAGCTTACATTATTTTTTTTATTTATAGTACTATAAACAAAAATATGGAACATAGGAATGCCTTCTTGGAGACGAAACGATAGGAAGGAGACTCTTTTCTATTCTCTGCAAATACAAACAAAAAAAATATTATTTTGTTATTGGTAACTCAGATTCAGTAAACCCTTCCATTATCAAATTTGTTACAAAAGCAGCTCCGTAGTAAATAAACTCATATACATATACATCATTCTGTTATTGTTTACGAAAACTTTAACATTATGAAAACATGTCTACCGTTTCATATTAATGTTGACCTTCCAAGTCACCTGTTACCATCATAATATTATCACGTCCAAACTTATCGCATGTTTAATACACCGTGTCCTATACAAGTATTATTGGTGAGATTTGTGTAAATGAACTACAAGTTGAGGCCAGCCGTGGCGCAGGGGCACAAAGTGTGACTGTAAAACCGACTGGTGGTGTGAGTTCGATCCCCACTCGAAGAGATGAAATATTTACTTAAATTTATATTTCTATTTCTTCGCTCTTGTGTTGAGGCAAAGCGCGACGTTGAGTTCTACTACTCAACACGCAATGCCTCCAGAGTATCTTAACTCTAGGTTCCCTCTGCCTACCCTGCTATGTGTGGAATACAGCGTGAAGCTGATTTTTTTTAACTACAAATTCTGTTATTTTAGTACTAATAAGCTCTCTAAATCTCCGTCTCGATAACTAATCCATACATATTCAAGAAGCGTATCAATGGCGTGATATGTAAACGAAGTACAATTACTATGATTTCATGTCATTTATTGCGAAGTTAAGCTATTTTGTTCATTTTGATATATTTGCTAACTTCACGGTTGCAGTTTTTATTTGCTTATATTTATATTAAGCATATTCATTATTATGTATTAAGTGTAAATATATTGATTTGTGAACATAAAAGCAATACCTCCAGCTTAAGAAAAGAATAAATATTAATATATTTTTACAAATTTATTAGATTTAACAATTGTCCAACCCTAGCTCTACCGTGGCTAAACAAAGGCTATCGGTTACCATCAGTTTGATTTAGTACATAAAAACACATGAGCCACGGTACTTATGACGACAACTGTGGTCGAACTTTATTGTTTGGTTTGTATTGCAATTTCATACATCGCGAATCAGACTGGGATGGCAATTATTCAGAATTTTATTGAACTATTTGCGGCAAACAGCGTAAAGCCATCCATACTCCGATATTCTTGTTTATCATAGTTACTTTACTATTAAGGCCTGATTTTACTACTCAACGGGCTGAAATACAACATTTACACTCGAACGATAACGACACAATATGAATGCAGCAAATGTAAATGTTCTAAAAAACGTATAAATATTTTACTTCCTAATTCACTAGGGCTATAAAAACCGTAGACACGACGAATTATTGCTATGAAACCTCATCTCAAACATAAAATAATTTGTAATTAAAACTTCCAAGCCGGAAACACTATGTAAATCCACGTAATGTATCTATATTACAGGAAAAAACTTTCTACGTATGTCTATTAATATTAATCAATTATTATTTTACTTAAGCTCGTTTACTTACATATATATATGTATATATATATATATATATATATATATATATATATATATATATATATATATATATATATATATATATATATATATATATATATATATATATATATATATATATATATATATATATATATATATATATATATATATATATATATATATATATATATATATA
>JAATLQ010033442.1:35290-64900 GCA_013421005.1 Heliconius erato x Heliconius himera | reverse complement strand
GCTCTTCCGATCTATTTCATCTAGATTGAAATTATAGTTCACTGTATAACATTCTAATAAATAATTAAGGAGATGTCACTGATTCGAAATGACCTAGCCTACGAGCGGCATAGTATGACCGACGCGAACGGGCAGATGACTTTGACGGTTTTGTAAATTTTCATACATTTTCGAACTACTGTTAATTTTTATGTAATTATTTACTGTTTATAATTAATTTATACTTTTCTTTGGTTCTTCGCTTATTCGAGGAGCAGATTAGTTAGATTTTCATAAATTTCTTGGTGTGGTGTAAGTTGCGGCCCTGCGCGGCATCGGTGTAATATTATTTAAGTATTAAGGAGAGAATTGTTGGTTATTTCATCTCGGTTGGATGGTTATCTATACTGGGATTTTATTTGATATTGCTCGCAAAACTTATCATATTTAATGTAGAAAGTACTTTAGTTATTTCATATAGTATCTATGTACGCGCGCAAGGAAAACGAGTAAAAAGATTTTTCCCGGGTAAATCAGTAAAATCGATCACTGAAAGTCCAATAAAAATTAGTTCAGTTATTCTGGATATTAGCTCGGGGAAATAGAAAGACAGACAGAGACAAAATTATTAATAATGTAGCTGGTTTTGTTTAGTTTTTTTATTAATATTTTACTTTGGTTACGTTTACTTATATTTTTTATATTTAAATTAGTTACATATTTTCACAAACAATTTCCTAAATATATCTATAAGCATTCGTAAAGTTTAAGCGGGCGAAGCCGCGTCCGGGTCCGCTAGTTTATTATAAATTTAGTTTTTTTATATCTTGTAAATTTATATGGAATAATTTGTTGTAGGTAAGTTGTTTTTGAAAGTAAATTTTATTAAAATATAAGTGACATATAATTAATTATTTTATATTATATGTAACAATTAGGCCAGTCGTGGCGCAGAGGCACGAAGTGTGATTGTGTGAAACCGACTGGTTGTGGGTTGTAATGAAGTATTTACTTAAATTATATTTCCATATCTTCGCTCTGGTGTCGAGGCAAAGCGCGGCGTTCTGCCACTCAACACGCAATGCCTCCAGAATTCGGCAGAAAGTTGGGAACGAAGTGTCTTAACACTAGGTTCCCTCTGCCTACCCTGCTGTGTGCGGGATACAGCGTGAAGCTGATTTATTTATTTTATTTATGTAACAATTTAATGTCAAGGTGACTTTAAATTACGCTACAGGAATGGCATTATTTGCAATATGCATAATATCTAAACATAGCAAAATATTGTATTTCTTTATATGTACCTACGTGTTCAAATAAGTAGAAAATTCTATTTTTTAGGTTCACGCAGTATTCCGCACATAGCAGGGCAGGCAGAGCGAGAATAGAAACCTAGTGTTAAGCCTACCTCCATTCCGTTCTCCATTCAGATATTTCCGTCCCCCACTTTCCTCCGAATTCTCGAGGCATTGCGTGTTGAATGGCGAAACTTAACACCACGCTATGCCTGACCTGGTTACCAGAGCGAAGAACTGAAAATATTAAATATTGAATGCCTTTGAGTGGGAATGGAACCCACAACTGTTGCGTTTACACTCGCAAGCTTGTTTCCCTGCGGCACAACCATCTGTATAAAAAAAATACATTTTATGCACAAAAAACATTAAATGATAATCATAAATATCATCCTGACGATTGAAATTTCAATTTTAATTTTCATACGAACACTTCGCCCTTGCTCGATTCAAATGAAATAATTCATTTCAACATCTAATCTATCAAAGTACTGAGGTACTCGTATTGTTCTCTTGTAATCTACGTAATATTGCGATTGGATAAAAAAAGTCACATAATGCTTGCTCATTTTCCTTATCCACACAAAAGGGAGAGATGAAACACCCCGAGGTATTGAATGGAAAATTAATATAAAGAGCAAGTAGGAATTTTGCTTTTAGGAAAATTGCTGTCATTGTAATCGTATGCGAATCAGTGTTGTGTATAAAATTACTTTGCTGTCTGTAATGTTTCACTTGTGTAAGTAGGAGACCTGTGGCTTACATTTATATATGGGATGGCTAGGACTATTGTAGCGTGTAGCTATTTAAATATTTTATAACTATGTAAAGGATTAAACTGGCAGGAATAAAAAAAGATGGAAAGCCCGCAGCAATGAAGTGTGAAAAGTCAAAGAAGAAAGAAAGAAGCGAGAAGTTAGTATTACCCGTGGTTGCTTTCTAGCTTGTAGAATGTGAGGGATGCTTTCGAAGGATGGCGTAATTTTAATAGAACGGAACAACACGTGTGTAAATAATGGTCTAAACCTGAATGCAAGTCGGACAAAGGTTCTAATATTCGAAGAAATTAAGAAAGGACATTCTGTCTTTTCTTCATAGCAAGATCAGGGTAAATAGAAAAATATTAGAACCAGTGAGTGAAGTGGGAAGTATTTTCAGTAGAGATGAAAAATATGAGACCAATGTGGAAAGACATATTGCTGCCGGTAATAGGGTTAACGGTGTCTTAGTGCATTAATGAGACGGCGAAACGTCAGCACAGCTGCGCGTTTGGCCGTACACAATGCAGTGTTGGTACCGACGCTGTTATACGGCAGCGAAACGTGGGTATTACAGAAGAAGAATTAAAGAAAGATGAATGCTGTGGAAATGTGATCTCTTCGCAGGATATGCGGAGTCAGCTTAGCTGATCGAATCCGTAATGAACAGGTGTACCTGTTCATTACGGACTCGATCTAGTACCACCTATTTTGTGTACAAAATGGCTGGTACTAGCGATGGACGATGGTACCCTTACCCATAGAATGATTTAGTTGCCTGTCTGTCAGGACTATTTTTCCTAAGAACTCGTAGAAAACGAAAAAAAAAAGAAACGGAAACTTTAAAGGTCATTTTGTTGTTCATCTGTCTGTCAGTCAGACTATATATCAGTAATTTATTTCTCAAGAGTACGTGAAGGTGTCAAGCTAAAATTAATATAAAGTACAAGATAGAAACACCCGCAGGTTAAATATGTAGGTTTGTGAACAAACCCAATTTTAATTATATGATTATATTGAATATTCATTAATCGGTTATTTTACTATCTAGCGTTTGTATTAGTAATATATATTGAATATTAAGCTTTATTTGAAATGTATACCGCAGGTTAATTAGTATGGGAATATTCATGATGGAAATGTTTGATTTGTTTAAAAGTACTTAATTGATATTTTATGAGTTTAATCCCGTAATAGTTTAATCAAAGTCAACAAACACGATCTAATATATATATATATATATATATGTTTAATAAAATAATAACCATATAAAAGAAATAATTTTTCGATTATAACATTGATTGATTGTAATACGTTTTTTGTTTCATGCTTTATCCTATTCCTACTTAGGATAGTATAGAGCCGCTGATCTGATCATCATCTAAACTGAACATTATGTGTTGAGAGGCGCAACCTAAAGCCGCACTTAACACTAACATATTTTTTCATAGAAAGAATAATAATTTGACGAACTTTGTGTTGGTAATAACTGATGGAGGTATATTTACAGCCAAGGATGTTTATAAATTCAATCCTTGAATCATTATTTTTATAAACGACGAAAGTAAAATATAAGTCTAAAGTAACACATTATCAGGAAAAATCTTGTGTTTTGATAAAATAAATCTAAGGTGCTCCGTCGTTAAAAGTTCCCTTCAAAATTGCAATTGCCGCGTCTATTTTTTCTTTCCGTAAAAGAAAATAAATGCGATGTAAATGCATTTCCATTAAATCTCAGAGGAAAATAAAATGTATCCTTAAGCGGCTCACAAAGGAAAATTTTCGTTTGAAATAATTTTTTTTCACTGACGTGTGATTGACTTCACGCCCCTTCACCCGGTTACGACCATCTTTATTTATGTGGATAATAAAACTGAGCTTATAAAGAGACTAGGAAACAGAGTGTGACCTTTATATTTCACTTTCGAAATTTATATACTGTGGTTGAACAGAGATTGTTTGGAGATGCTTTTCTAGCGAGCGAGTTCGAATATATGTATCTTGGTTAAATATTATATATTTGATTATGGTAAAACTGTTGTAACTCATCGCTGTCTATTAATGAAGATTTATGAGAACAAATATTATTTGAAGCATTTATTAATATAATAGACCCCAAAAGATTTATTTAAAAAAAAATTGTCTGTTTTTATGTGCCTTTGTTCACGTTCACGCTAATTTCAGAAACGTCTAAACTGATTGAAGTAAAGAATGCAGTTCTCAGTTATATTTTAGCAAATTTCTTCTAATATTTAGTTGTTTTATTTCAATCGATATATAAATAAAAAAGTTATTTCTTTACTTGAATTTATAAAAAGAAATAAGTAGAAAAGAAGATTATTAAATTATAAATTAATATAATGAGATATAGTACATAAAGAAATTCATTTTATTTCTTACAAGCATTAATATTCAATTTATATTGGAAATAATTTTCTTTTGAACAAAGCGGGTCTTTAAATAAAGAAGATACAATGAGCGGTCTCAATTGTTCGGGACAAAGTTTGTTGTTTAATAAAACTTGTTCAATATTCTTCCATACTTTGAACAACATATTTTTGTCGATCAGTTTATTCGAAGTATTTTATAATCACTACTTTTTGAACTTTATTAAATCAGTCACGTAATTGTCGTTTCTACTGTTCTGGATAAATTAACCTTTATACAAAAACTATACATCATTTCCGTTCAAAATAATACAATAAAGCTCAATTTGTTTTAATAACCAAAAATAAAGGATGTTATTATAATTAAAATAATGTAACATTCTAATTAGTCGCATAATCGTTGAGACACTGCTTGAGATCATTAAAATAACAAATATCCGCGTCTCATTAAAGTGACAGCGTTGCGTCAATTAAACATAAAATATAGAGCTGCGCCCGTCTCCGCGAGTCCCCTTGCCTTCCTTCGCCCACAATCCGCCCGAGGTCTCATTAGCACAGCACTAAATGTACAATTTATTTTGTATCCGACACCAGCTCTGTTTCTCTTACAAGTATCGCCACTTACTTTAGGTTAACATCGCCTTCCCTCAATTAAAATATTCAATACAAATTGCTGAAGTTCGATCGAAGTGAGTTTGCTATGATCGCTTCATAAATTAATAGGAATGAGCGGTGTTCGTGGAATTTATTATTTTTTAGAATGGCTTGGTTTTTTTAATGACTATATACGCGCAGGGACACAAGCGTGTGACTGCTGGGAATACGACAGGTTATGAATTCGATTCGCACTCGAGAAAACGAAATATTTAATATTTTCACTTCATCTCTCTGGTCGACGCAAAGTGCGGCGTTGATTTCTACCATTCAATAAGTATTGCCTCGGATTCCATAATCCGGCGGTAAGTAGGGAGCGGAGTATCTTAGTACTAGGCTCCCTCAACTTATACTGCTTCATGCAAGATGAAGTGTGAAAAAATGTATTGTTTTGAGAAAAATAAGGAAAACGTCATAGTGATTTGTCATTCCATTTTCCGCGTACAACATATTAAGAGACTGGTTACCGAAATTCTGTAAATATATAACTTTCATCAAAACACCACTATGTGTGTTTGATACGAACTCCGGGAAACAATTGTTTTTTTTTCTCTTTATTACTCGCTCTGATAAGTGCGAACGCGGCGTTAAGTTTCACTACTCAACACGCGATTTTTCGATTTTAAATAAGCTAATTTTTTTTATTTATATTTCTGCTTTTATATCTTTTAATATATATTTGTCTTAACTCTGGCTTTTTCTGCCTACTCGTGATAAAGTGTAAAACTTCGAACAGTTACTATGAGTGGAAAGTTCATAGTTCATGTTAACCACACATACATACATACATATTTAATAGAAAACAAACCGTATAAATTGCAATTAAACCAATGTAGTATTTGCTTACTTTCATATTTATACCATACATACATGGATTGTTAATTAATAACAAGCTGCTATAAAAAATAAATATTTTCAACGTCCGGCTCTTACTAGTTGCATCAATGATCAATTTTTCTATTGATAAATATAGAAATAAAGTGGAGTGTTCTCTATAGTATAGTTGTTATAATGATATCAAGAGGTCCATAGATGAAATAAGTATCATCGACGTGGTTATTATTAAAACATATTTTACAATTGAAAATAACAAATTCATATCGTGAATTTTATTTCATCAAACACTATATTTTTTCTAATAAATTTTGCAAATTAAATCTCTATTTCATAATGCAAATAACATAGTAAGTTATTTTTTTTTAATTAAAAAAAAATACCTTTTTCCGTATTTCTTACAATTTTAGTATGTAGCATATTGGTAATCATTTATTAAAGCCTATTTTTGACTTTATATTAGAAAATATAGAAATACACTATAAAAACATCAAAGCTTATTCTATAAACGCAGAAATATTAATAGACACAAAAGTAATTTGCAATGAAACTAAAACCTATACATCAGCATCCAAGCGCCGGCGATCGTAATACGTTTGAGCGCCAGGAACTAAGACAAAATTTATGTTGTGGTTCAAACGTGTCTAGTTTAATCCTATAGCGAGGTTCCCAGCACAATCTAAGTAAGCCTTGCCTGTTAGAACTTTCCTTTCCATTATTCCTTTATGCTTCGGAAGCTTCGGAAATGTTTCCTTTACAACTTTTTACCGTGGAACTTCCAAATTGAAGTCGGTAGAGACTTAGGTCCGTGATGTTTGTGACAAAGATGGTCCGTTTTCAATGACATTTGGAATATTTGTTGGTTTATTCCATTGTAGTCTGAGACAAAAATTGAAATTGTTTATTGAAATTGTTTTTCGCAAGTGGAAATCGTAAAAAGTAAAGTAAGTAATGTGGAAAAAATGTCAATAAAATTTATAACTTAATTTAAGTACGTCAAACTTGCTGACCAAATGCCCAGAAATGTTTAGATTTAATTTGTACGCGGTAGGCGAGGCGAGGCGAGGCTAAAGACGAGTTCGAAGGCACCACTGGTAAAAAAATATTTTGGTTTGCAATTAAACCAATGCAGTTTGTGTTAAGACACTCCATTTCGTTTCACATTTCACAGATTTTTTGAAAAAATACGTATTGAGTGACGGAACTCAATACCGCGCTTTTACTTTTAGCTTAGCCCCCAGAGTGAAGGAATAAATATATTAATAAACAATAATTCTTTCCACGAAGTGGGAATCGAACACATAATCGTCGCGTTACAGTCTTTACACTTTTGCCCCTGTGCCACGACGGCTCCGATTCATGTATTTAACAGCTATAACAAATAAATAAAAAATTAGTAATTTTAATTGACAAACTCCCATGAATCGTATAATCGTATATGGTGGTGGTTTTAAATCGTGATTTAAAACCACCACCATATGTTACCGCTCGTTCAATAATAAATTTCAACTATAAATTTACTATAAACATAGATTGTTAGGAAAATTTTCAATTTACAATTTAGTTATAACATTTTGTGTTTACAGATTTTATTTTAGTAAAAGCTTATACATGCAATCTAAAATTGACTATTACCTGGTGTCAAATTAGAATAAATATGCATTTTAATAGATTTAATGATAATTAAGCCTTATTTCACACTCTTTTATTCCTAATTCTTTATATCTTTATAATCAATTTAATTTAACTTGCCCGTTTCTCTGCCGTGTAACTTGTACAACTGTAGATTATTTCAATATGTTGGGATTCTAGGTCGGGCCGAGATATATAAAGTTATTCTAGCATCAAACTCTTAATGAAGAATAAAACTTGGTTTTTGGGTTATTTTATTATAAGAAATTATAATTAGAAGATATTAGGTAACTTATATATATTTGCGTGTATATGTATTTCATAGAATAACACAAAGCGGACGCTTAGAACGCGTAAAAATCTTTTTCAGGAAACGTCGAGCTTAGAACATATATATAAATATTAAAAATCATCAAAATAAATAAATAAATAAGTTCAATTCTATTCTAAAGATAACCGACATTCTTATACAATAATAATTATATGTGAAGAAGACTTGCTTAAATCTTTATTTGCAAATAAAAATAAATAATAATATCAATTTGGGTATAGTTCTTGAATAAAAGCTGCATGGCGTTAGTACAGATCAGCGATCACACACGATAAACAAATATATTATTAACTGTACAACGTGGCACGTTGCATTTGTGTGGAATTATGAATATTCTACCTCGTTTACGTTTTCCTCACAATCTTCCCTGAGTGAGGCAATAACGTAAACCCACTACCGGCGAAATGAACACTTAAATAGTTTAAGGGAACAGGGACATTGCCCAGGTAGAATAATTTAGTGATCAAATTGAATTCAGAATCAAAGTGAATTTTTGTAATTGAAATATCAAACTTCGAGATTCAGAGGCCGTCCTGGCGCAGCCGCAGAGGCACAAGCTTGTGACTGTAAGCGCGACGTCGTGGGTTCGATTCCCCCTCGGGGAAAATTTATTAATATTTTGTTCCACCACGTGACACGAAGTGTTTTAACACTAGGTTACCTCTGCCGATACGGAGGATACAACGTCAAGGTAAAAAAAATCAAACATAGCCTCTTAAACGTGGGTAACGGAGTGTCTTAGCACTATGTTCCCTCTGCCTACTCTGCTGTGTGCGGGACACAGCGTGAAGCTGATTTAACTTTATATAATATTTTGAAACAATAAATGATTTTGTTTGAAAATATTTCAATTTCCATAACGAAATCCTATAAATCGTATCAAAAGCCGATAATGGAATGGATTTGTGATGCAATAATATGGCCAAATGGAATACGATTGAAATATGTATTTAGTAACTTTTATTTTTTTAGTCATTTATTAACATCACATACAATTATATGTATATACTAGCGGCTCGCCCACGGCTTCGCCCGCTTAAAATACATGATTATTGATTTAATAAGCAGAATTGATTGACAACTATAATGATCTTCTAATATGATTTTTTTACGACATTATCGTCAAAGAATTTTTGATTGTATTAAATAAAAAAATACGACCATTGTTGATATTTGATATCTATAAAAAATACATAAAGCTAATTATTTATTACACGTATATATTTTTGAAACTTTATGTTCTTTTTACCCATATAATATACTCTGTTAAATGTGCTAATGTCAGTACGACTTCTTTCAAATGACGATAACTTTTTTTTTAATGAATCGATTTTGATGAACTAAACTTTAGTAGTTAAGTTGAAACAAAGCAATTGGCGAAATTTTCAAGTAAATCGGTTCAGTACTTTCAGAGAAAAATGTGGACAAAAAGACAGACAGACAGACAAGAAATTCAAAAAAAATCTTTTTGCTTTCTATTATTCTTTTTAAGTGTCCCTCTATCCATTTCAGTCAAAATTACTAAATGTACAGACAAAATATTTTTACTGTCTTATTAAAAACACTTCGCTCCCCACTTTGTGCCGAATACTGGAGGCATTGCGTGCTCAGTGGCGCAGTTCAATGCCACGCTTTGCCTCGGTACTAGACCATAGAAATGAAAATAGTAAATATTAAATTTCCTTGAATGGGAATCTACTCTTTCATTAAGACTCTTTCGTTCTCTACTTTTCACACAATTCTTAAGGCATCTGGTAATGTTAGTTAAATAAAATATCACTAGATAACGTGCTATTTTTTCAATACAAAATAAGATACGTCTGTATGATCTACCTTTTTTTATACATAGTAAACATGTAAAGATTAAATCAAATTTGAAATAACATCGCAAGTACAAAAGAACTTCGTTAGGTTGTATGTTTAGTTTAAGAGAATATTGCTTGCTTTGGAAGTAGAATTAAAATGTTTTCTCTTAAAACATACACGTAGAGAGTTATTTGAAAAAAGAATAAAATTGTTTTCTGTTGAATGATGTACAAACAAATCATGGTAGGCAAAGGGACCCTAGGGACCTAGTGCTAAGAAACTTCCGTTCCCCACTTTCCACCAAATTATGGAGACATTGCGTTGAATGGCGGAACTCAACACCGAAATCTACAAATATATAAATATTTCATGTAATAATAATATTTTTAAATATATAACGATTTTATAATTCTTGTTCCGCGTATCAAAAATCATACACAAAAATAATTGATGATTATCGCATCATGAGTATAATTTTGAGAGTTTTGAGAGTTTTAAGACCTAAATTAACACGAAACTCTACCTACTTCGACAGATATATTTTTACAAAGCCTTTGATTTTTCAATATATGCAGTGTTTGAAGCACTCAATTACTCTGTTTTTACTGAATGTTATTATATTCTCTTTAATATATTTCCTTTTATTTAGAGATAGGTGACGGGATGAAGTATGTAAAAGTAACATTAGAACACTCAACAGCCATACATTACACAATTCTATTTTTTTTAATTAAATCAAATAAATCAGCTTCACTTCAGAAGAAATGGAAATATAAAATTAAATTAATATTTAAATCAGTACAAAAAGGGGGTAGAACCCAAAACCAGACGTTTAAAGTCACACATTTGTGCACCTTCGCCACGACTGGTCTCATATTTTATATAAAAAACATTTCTTACCGCTTTTAATTTTATCTTTTAAAAACTACTTAAGCCTTTACCTAAAGTCTATACGTAGAACAACAAATAAGAAATTTTAAAGTTTTTGGTTGTTTATTAAGATTCAACGAGAGAAGTTGTTATTAAAAAGTTCCTAACTAAGAATATTCTACTTAAGTATTTAAAAGTTGAGTACAAAAATAATTTACTTTATATACAGCACGTATTTAAAGAATTAAAATTATATAAGCGATGAAAACTATATTTATATTTACAATTATTTTTATCTACGGCGACAACTGCCCGTTTGTTTGTTTTGGATGCGGGTTCGATCCCGAGTCGGGGAAAACGTAATTATTGTCAATCTAGTAACATTTTTACTCATACAAATATTTGATATTAAAATTACAGAATATTAAAAAAACAACAGTTCTACGTTCTAGTAAGTCCTAGTTGAGTCTCACCACTCAATACCAATTCAGTGTAAACCGCAGAAAGGACAAAAAAGGGCAAGGTTTGAACCCTCACTTCTTAACATCCGTCCAAGTACAACAGTAGAACAGTAGTAGGTATACCTTTATATATACATATATATAGACACATAGATAAATATATACATACATACATATATACATACATACATATATACATATATATTTGTTCGAAAATAGCTCGTGCTGTATTTGTAAACGTAATTGAACCCAACACATTTGCGATTATTTCTCCGGGGATTCATTCGTCTACAATAGATTCTTATAGAATCTAAAACTTTAATAAATGAAATTTTATGGCTTTAGTTTTAAATAATTTTAAATTGTTTATATTTAAGGAAACTTATTTTTATGATATCTGATATTTTCTGGCGTTGAGTTCCGCCACTCAACGTGCAATGCCTCCAGAACTCGGCGGAAAGTAGAGAACGGTGTGTCTTAACACAAGATTCCCTCTGCCTATTCTGCTGTGTGCGGGATACAGCGTGAAGCTGAAAAAAAATACAGCGTGAATCTGATATTTCTATAAAAATTGACTAATATTCCGCCTGTGCAGACAACACAACTAAAAGATTTCTAATATAAATCGTAACATATTTTGTTACGATTTATATTAGAAATCTTTTATGTTCTTTGGTCAGAATATGCACACATTGAATCACTCGGTCTTTTAATAAAAACTTAAAATAAAACATCGCATCTTCTAAATTCAGATAAAAATAATGTCTACTCGAATAAAAATTAATATTTAGATTTTATTGACTAAACACTTTTATAGTTGAGCTGCGCTTCCACGCCATTTTTCTTCAAAGCAGACACTAAAAGATACATATATGTCGCAGCATTTTGAAACTCAATTTATCTTTGTTTATCGTTGAAACAGAATTTTTATAAATTTAAATATAAAAGTTTTATAATAATCGAATAAATTCGCTTCAACATTTTATCCAATTACCTTAGTAATACTTTTATTTATTATTTAACTAGCCAACCTCTCGTGACCGCCTGCTCGAACTACGTGATTATTTATTTAAACAAAAATGCAGCCCTAGAATAGTCACCCTGGAACGTATGAGTAATGATTTCTTCTTTCTATTTTCTCTTTTTAAATTTAGAAAGCACTTGCTCTTAAGGTTGCCTGGAAGAGATCGCTTATAGTTTTTTCTGTTTGTTTCTTTCGTTTTTTTATGTTTTATGTGGTCTTATTATTATTAAATGCATAGAAAAAATACTTTCTCACAGAGAATTTTGACCCCTAAAACATTATATTCGGGTAAGCAAATCCCTATTGTGCGACAATGACATAATTTTTATATAATACATTACAAAAAGATAAATCAAAACTATAGAAAGTTATCCATATAATTTGATCGTTAAATGCAAAAGGGTCTATCTCTATATTTAAACAGTTTCACGTGTATAAAGGTAGCGGCAGGCGCGTGGCTGAGCTATGTCAATAATCTCGTTCATCGTCCCCAGATCCAATGACCGGAAACTTTCTGATAAGGTCAAGCCTACTACTTTTTATATCCGTTTTATGTGTATTAAAAACTATGTTTGCTTGTTATAAAATATTATGTAGCTGGATATCTTTTTATTATAAAGTTATATTAGAAAAGATAAATATAAAATATCACGTCATTTTTATTATTATTAAGAGTTATTTCTAAATTAGAAAAGATAAATTGAAAATATATGAAAATTTGAAGGAATCTGAACGCGCACCCCTTGGAACTTGGGCGATCTCTACGAAGCGTGGTTTCATATCCCATTACGTTCAAATTGTTATACAAAATAAATAAATCAGCTTCACGCTGTATTCCGCACACAGCAGAGTAGGCAGAGGGAAACTAGTGTTAAGACACTCTGTTCCCCACTTTCTGCCGGATTCTGGAACCATTGCGTGTTGAGTGGCAGAACTCAACGCCGCGCTTTGCCTCGACACCAGCGCGAAGAAATGGAAATATAAATTTAAGTAAATATTTCATCTCCTCGAATGGGGATCGAACCCACAACCAGTCGGTTTTACAGTCACACTTTGTGCCGCTGCGCCACGACTGGCGCGTTTTCGTACGTTGGCGCGTTCTTGTACGTTTTCTACAAAAGTATTTTTCTTATCTTCCTTCTTTATTTTTCTAACAAAAGTATTTGTCATGTATATAATTGTGTATATATGTATATAATTATATATATAATTATGTATGTATGCCATATTAAATTTACAGTGTGATATTTTGTGATACAATATTTTAGGCGAAAACTAAAGTTACGTTCCCTAATAACATACGACATGATCATATTTATATCTTTCAAATCATTAATATCATGACTCTATTATATTATATTTGGTAATAAAAAAATAAGAAATATATTTATTTATATAAAAAAATATTGCCATATACATTGTCAAATTAGAGGGATTTGAAACAATTGTATATGTGCATACATACATTACCTACCAAATGTGTTATATCGTTACGTTACCGTCTGCACTAAGGGGTATCTAAATCTGCGACATCTAACTAATTATAAGAATTATTAATTTCCATATCGTTACGGACATACAGACGGATCGCGTTAGAAGACTATTCCGCAAATCGGAAAGACCAACACATTACTCAGGATTGAAGCGCTTTCGAGGGTGATAATTTGACGCGACCACGACGTAGGGCGCAAATCCTTCTGCAAATGACAGGTCACGTGGCCCCTACACCAGTTCTGTGATTATAATATAAGCGTTTTAGGCATCTTAAATCGTTTGGGTTTTAGTTTGTGACAGTTAACTATTAATATAATTTTACCTGATGTTGCCGATACATGAATGTTGTATTAATGATGTAATTTAAAATTGAATTAAATCATTAAAAAAATGAATAAACCTACATAATTCATAAAACAAATAAATTATTGTTTATATAATTTACGACCTCAATAAATATAAGTAATATTAAATAAATACTTATGTGATATATGTACATATATTACATATGTACATACAAATATTATAGGAAGTTCGGCCACGCTTCGCTTGCTGTAATCGCAAAAAACTTATCATATAAAAATGAAACACCCAAACATTTTCTCAATTTTTAAAAATATAAAATAGTAAAGTAGAAGCTGACGATAAATTGAACTTGTTGAATTCGATTTTTAAGAAACTACCAATTTCCTAGTAAATATATATAAATATACTTCTAAAATGATTTACTCATTTAATCTGCATATTACATTAATATTACATTTCTAGTAATATATTTTATAATTGATCTAGAAAGAGTGGTTTAAATGAGCGCGACAAGTAGTGGCGGAGGACATCGCTAAAAGGGATTCGAATTTAAATAAACTATTGAGGGGTAGATTAAAGAGCGTCGCAACGTAACGTCTGTCATGTGGTGTTTTTTATTTTTTGCTTTTTTATTTTAGTTTTGTGTTTTTAATGATTTCTGTCCTTTTATATTTTAAGGTATATGTATACTTTGTGTATGTATTGGTTCTGAAATAAATAACTTAATCTACTTCTGAGTATTTTTTATATATATAACTACTTTTCTGTATTTCTCACTATAGATATCCGATGAAAATGATATTTACTACAAAAAAATACTTATACTCTACATTCTAATATAATCGAGGTTACATTCAAAAACTTAAACTTAAATAATTTTAAACTGACAGAAACGCAGTTGTATTCAAATATCATTTGGACGATTATGTAATAAGACGTTGATCCCGGTCTAGTTGGGCAAAATTAAATTTCGGTTTCTGGGTGAATTCTCTCAGTGGATTCTCTCTACCAGTCCTGCAAAAAAGAAAAACAGTATAAAACCGGTTTTATTTGATTCCACTAACGCGGGTTCCGTAACAATTTTAATATTGTAGTTTACCGAGATGTACGACTTATAAAAGGCAAAAAATTAACTGCAATTCTAAGTTATGGCTTTTTTGTCCAATATATTTAGTTTTCGGATTATTTTTTTATAACTTGCACTGTAAGATCTTATCTTGTCCAATTCTCGTTCATGGAATACGTAGAGTGACAAACAGACAGCAAACAAGTGCTCCATCGTTTTTTCTATTAAGGCACCGAATCCAAAAAAATATTAATTCCTAACAATAAAAAATCCTAATAAAAATAGCTCCATACCACATAAAGTGAGGGTGATATCATTAATATTGGTGAAAATAGTAATTAGTGTAAGTGGACGCGACGAGGAGAGGAGCGCGGAGGCGCGTAGGTGTTGGGACTTCATATGAAGTTAATTGGATTTTTCCGTTCGCCGCGCGGACGTGTGCCGACTGTATAATAGGTAAGCTGCGATATGCTCTCTACGATCTTGTGTTGCTGATGGTATGTAGAATATTAATATTGAGAAAAATAACGGTTTTTTTATATGTTCAGGTGTTGTTGCATGAAGTCAAGTAAAGAACGAGAGACCGCTTTTCGTAGCGATGAATGTCGAGAGACGGAATTCAACGCCGCCCTTTTTAATGTATATTTATTCAAAATAATAAAATAAAAAAAAAATAAAGTAAAAGTAAGATATTCTTTCTGATTTCTTTAAAATATTTATTATATTTCACGGTGGTTTAAACAGGATATGTAAAATATTACAGTTAGCATGCCTACTTGGTTTTACCCACTGTCATTAGTTTCTTTATAAATGTCCTCTAGGGAGTGATCATATTTTGTGCGTGACCTTTCTTTAGTACTACTGTCTTGTTCACAAAAAAAAAAAAAATTACCGTTAAATTTTTAGATACAACAACATAGAACGTCAAACATGTTTTTAAAAAGTTTTAATAATGTATTTTCACTTTTTTTTGGTTTTAAATTTATTTTACAATTGTAATATATATAATATATATATATATATATATATATATATATATATATATATATATATATATATATATATATATATATATATATATATATATATATGAAAATGTATAAAAAGTTTGAATTGATTATAATTGACGTGATTAGTATATCGACGTTTCAAATTATTTTATTTACAGGAAAAGGAAATTAAATCATAAATTTCATAGTTGTTTTAACTGCAGTTTCGCTGCTGTTATGAAAGGGAATTCTGAGATCGATCTTGAGAGCAATGTTGAGATAAATAATTCTTATAATATAATATTAATTTATTAATTATCCATGAATGAAAACGGCATCTCAATATCGCTCCCAAAATTTGTCTCAGAGATGAGAGCGGTTGCTTGCTACCAACACAAAAAACTTTGCGAAGAAATTGCACAAACACCACTCCTTACATTAGCATGTTCAACCAACAAACTGTACAGCTTTACGATACTTTTATTATGTGTTAAATGCAATAAATTCTTATCCATACATGAAGAATAAAATAACAGTATAATATTTCATAAATATATATACCACTTACTACTTACTTGATATTAGAGTGTAATTTGGGGCTTTTATGACTTGCCTTGTCTACGCAGTTTGCTTAATTATTGTTTTATTATGTATTTGAGTTTTATTTTTTATTTCTTTATAAATATCTTGTAGTTATCCTACAGATAGGTAGAAAGAACTTATATTAATTAATTTTATTTCTTTTTTACCGTCCATCTTAAGACACTAGTTTTTGTGCGGCGCGATACGGTAAAACAAGAAAGAATATTTTCTCGTGATAGATTTGAACTAAAACATTCTATCATATAGATAGATCTCAACGCTGCTACGATGATGTCAGCGACATACACCTTAAGAAATTATTTAGCTATTTAATTATTGATGTTCGAAATACAAAATGCAAAGCTGTAAAAATATGGAAAAGTCAACTAACTTATTAACCTGAACTATGTATGTTACAATGAATATACAGCCCAGAAATTTTAAAAGAAAAACATCCTTTCCATTTCACCTTCTTCCCGCATAAGAAGATAGGCAGAGAGTAACCTAGTATTAAGATACTCCGTTTTCCACATACAAAACAAATCAAATAAAAACTCACAACTATCACGTTTACAGTAACATACCATCTACGTCACGATGACGGCCTCAATCAAGGTAGTAAGTAACACATGAATGAACGAGGTAATAATTCTTTACAACGTTATAACGAGGCAAGATGCGGCGTTGAGCTCCGCCACTCAACACGCAATGCCTCTATCCAGACTTCCATGAAAGTGGAGGACAGAAGTATCTTGACTATGTCCAATATTTCTCTATTATCTACCGACGGTATAATTTTAAAAATATAACTAGAACTCTCTTTGGCAGTTAAAACAAAATGCTTTCAAATTGTCCCTAGCATAAAGCGGTTTAATAGCTTTATGAAACACTTGCATATGAATAGACATTTTTAACGCAACAGAACCTGACATTTTATATGAATTGAAACGGACCATTAAAAGTAAATACAATGGAAGTATTTTACTGTCGCCGTCAGATATGACTATTACGAATGATAATACAGTTACTGCGCTATAAAAATGTTTAATTTTTTGTTATTTATAGTTTAAAAGGTATCAATGAAATGAGTACCTACAATTAAGAGAAATGAAGTTCAAAGTTGTAACATATTAATTTTATTTTGGAATATTTAATACATTTTTTAATAAATTTTAGCTGTTTTTATACAGTACAGTCAAAATATTTATGTTTCTATACACGCAATACTCGCGTAATTTGGGGGAAAGTATCACGTATATTTTTGGTACGGCGTGAAACAATAATAAAAAATAAGTAAAAAAATACTGACTTTTTTGTAAATTATCAATTTTTCTTGTTTGAGGTTTTATCTTTAGTTTAGAAAGCTTAGTCACTACTCACTACTAATATCGTCATCGACAAATAATAAAATCAAGTGCGTGACGTTGAGTTCCGCCACTTAACACGCAATGCTCCTAGAATTCATCAGAAAGTGGGAAACTTAGTGTCTTAACACTAGGTATCATCTGCCTACTCTGCTACACGCGGGATACTGCGTGAAGCTAAACGTAAGAAAAATTAAAGAGAGATATATAGTATATACTATAAGAGGCCATAACTCAGCTGCAACTACCGTTCATTATTAAACAACCATTGCACATAAAGTTTCGCCATAATCCCCGACGAGCATCACGACGTAGCCCGTCATTGGAGAGTCGTCATTATTGTTAAAACGTAATAATAGCGCGAGTAATATCTCTTGTGATGTAGGAATTCATCTTTACTGACAAAAGGTTACATTGACGCCATCATCGCGCAGTGGCAGCGCGTGACTGTAAACGTGACCGTTGTGTGTTCTATTCCCACTAGGGAATTAATTATTGTTTATTAATATTTTCATTTCGTCGTTCTGGTAACAAGGCAAAGGTGATCTCTGCTACTCTATACGCAATACCTTGAAAATTCGACAGTATGTGGGGAACAAAGTATCTTTACACTAGGTTCCCTCTATCTACCCTGCTATATGTGGAATATGTTGAGACCATCGTGGCGCAGTAAGAAGGCGTCTTACTGTAACGATAGTTGTGGCTACAATCTCCACACAGAGAATCATATTTTTTAAATTATATTAATTTCCCCGCTCTAATAAATAAAGAGTGATAGATAAAGAGATATGTGTTCTGTCACTTAATATGAGGTGTCTCGAAGATTCGGCGGAGTGGTGAAAGAAGTGTCTAATACCCTTTCTAGAGAGGGATCCTACCCTACGTGAGAGAGAATATGAAGCTAACAAAAAAGCAATAAAAGACTGAAATAAAAAGTAAAGAAAGTAAACAAGATAAATTACACTACACTTGCATGTATACTGAACTCAAATAGCATTATCTAAATTATACTTTACTGTAATAGTATTTTGTTGTACAATATTGTTAAAATAACCAACGCGGCGAGCTTTTAAATAAATAAATGCTTTAAAATCTTCTTTGTTCCTAACGTTTACACTTCAAAAATATGATATTTTTATATCTCAAGAGACATTTTTTTATTTTATTTTTGAACGAACATTTAATTTTGAGAATTTTGCTTCAGAAAATAATTATAAGCTTAAATATTTTCCCGAGAGAGCTTTAATGTCAAAAAATGTACAATAACCAGAATCGCAACTAGACAAATCAAAACTTTAAATTCAAAAATTTAAATTAACCAATTACCAGAGTAAAATTGTACCCACAACCATCTTGATATACCTACATCTTTTAAATTGTTACAATTACTTATTTATTTAGCCTTAATAAGTAAATATATCAGTAAGAGTAGATCAGGCGCGCCAAGTTACGGCTATGATCACGTCCATCGTCCTGCTCCAATGACCGGAAACTTCCTGATAAGGTCAAGCCTAAGCTGTTTTCATATTATGTTGCACTACGGCACTGATATTGAAACCTCGTTATTTTGCAGTTAAGATTTATTGCTTATAGAATGTTGTGCACTAAAGTATGTAGTCTGCATCCGAATATAGCAGTATAAAAAATGGGCATCTAGTGTTAAGATATTCCGTTACCCACTTTTCAAAGCGAAATTTCCGAGACAATGAGTGATGACTTCCTCTAATACTAAGTTAAATAGTAAATATAATTTAAACATTAATGTATTTACTTTATAAAAGTATACATGAAATGAACAGGGAATCGATAACAAATGAATAAAAGTACGAGAAGATAGTGCCTGCAAATGACAGGTCACGTGGCCCTACTGAGGACACGCCACCGCCAGCCATATATCCAATCGATATTTTGCATTTAATTAAACAAGTTTTAATATATGAGACGGATTTATTATACTATTAACTCTTTAACCCCTTCTTTTATAAATATTGACAGGTAGAACTCAATTTGTCGAACGCATTTTTTTGATATTTATCACTTCCATTTTAAGTATGGTTTGTTTAAATTTTAGCGTAGCTAGAGTACAAGTACAAGTGTAAACGCGGTGATTGTGGGTTCGATTCGATTCCGACTCAGGGACATAAAATATTTAACGCTTTCATTTCTTTGCGCTGAAGTGTCTTTATTAGAACAGAATATCTAGAAAATATACTGTGTATATTATTCTGTTATGTTTACCTATTGAAAATTAGTCTACCACTTTTATTTTGTCTTTGGAAAGAACATACTAAAAATTAAACTGTGTATCTACTGCTATTTCTTTGAAGTCGAAAGAGTTCCTATTCTCTTAATACGTGAAATAACCTCGACGCGGCCATATCATTTTCAAGTATGACATTTTTTTAGTAAAGCACTACAAATGACCTAGTAATATAGACTACATACAGGGGACCCATCCATGTCTGTTATCCATCACATTGTGTGTCAATTTTCATAAATCTAATTTAATTGAAACCACTTTTATTTCATTATGCCGAAGTTTTATGTATTATAGTCATTACTAATTATACTGAGGCCAGTCGTGGCGCAGCGGCACGAGGTGTAACTGCAAAATCGACTGGTTGTGGGTTCGATCCCCACTCGAGGAGATGAAATATTTACTTAAATTTATATGTGTAGAGGTTAACCCTTTCACGACTACGGGGACACATTTGTCCCAGATGATAAAATTGAAGGTAGTTAGGAAAAAAGGAACAGATATGCTTTTTTTTGTGTCAATTAGTTTCTAGAAGTACCTTTTTATTATTTGATTATATTTAACTAGCTATCCAACCATCATAGTTTTACTTATAATCATTGAAAAGTAGCCGTTTGCTCTGCGCGGAATTCCAATACTTTAGTAAAGGATTTCAAGGAGTAAAAGTGACGTTTAAGGTTAACTTTCCTAAAATATTGATTCAGTGGTAAGTATTTATTAAGGTTGTACACTTAAACTAAATTTTTTATGCTTTGTACTTGTACAAGTCGTCGTAAATCAAAAGGGACAACATTGTCCCTATGGTCTATGAAGGATCTATTCTGCACATAAATTTTGTTGCAAAAAAAATTCATTATTACCCTCAATTATTTATTTTTATTTTTTTATATTATATTTTGAAAGGCACGTGGAATTTTTGAACTCAAGGAAGATGAAATTCGAAATATTTTAATGAGATTTAATAAATACTATGAATACAATTTACTGCTCGACGAAGAAGATCAAAAACTATTGACACAGCATGATAACCAAAGCGCATACGATGTAGATATTGATGACACAGCATTGCAACATCTAGAAATAAAAAGAAAATCATCTGAACTTTTAACTTCTGCAGTAAATCCTACCATAGTACCACAATGCAACAGTCAATCTGATTACGTGCAGTCGGAGAACATACATTCCAAATGTTTTTCCTAATGTGGAATATCAATTCAGAAAGGTATTATTGATATATTTGTTTCTACAAAAAAATACTTTAGTTCAAATCATAGAGTTAGTTCAGATAATAGAACTAAATAAAGATATATAATAGAACAAAATATCACCTGTAGAAACATACTTTGTAAAACGACGTAAAACTATTGTCAGCAGAGAAAAAATATGTGTAATGTCCAAGAATAGTATATCACGTTATAGTAATATTATATTACATTAAAAATATGCATGAAATTGACCTTATGAAGCAACATAATGTGCTAAGAACTAAATCGGAAATCTAAAGTCAAGCATTATCTACGATTATTCTTTGATTTGTTTGATATGGCTACTAATAACTCGTATACATATATTGGTATACAAAGGTTTACAATGAAAAAAAATGGAAAGGAGTCTTTTTACCAGCCTGCAAGGCAAAAGCTTTAGGCAAGTTGTAGCTTTGAGTTTATTCAGGCTTTACTACCAGACACCTCTGTCTCTATCCAAGAACATGTCTATGTTCTTATTTCAAAAGTGAGTGCCGTACGAAAATCTACAAAGCAAGTTACCGTTACAAGCAATGGATAAAGCCAGTGTACGCAAGAGATGCGTAAATTGTGCTAAGAATAAGAAGGAAAACCGTACAAATGATAGTTGTCTTGATCTGTAAAATTAATCTCTACTATACAAATGAAAGAAATTGTTCGCTGACTTCCATAGCCAGTATAATTTTACTATTTGAGTATTTAGATAAAGTAGTATATTATTTCGTTGAAAAATATAAATATGTGTAATAATCATAGCGATTTGTTTTATTAAAACTCCTACTTAATTTTTAAATAATATAATTATAAAGATGATTTTTATGATAGTAAGTTACCTCTTACGACCATAGGGACAGCCGTGTCCCATAAAAAAACACAAAAACTAAAACTAACTTTAATATTTTTCTTTAAAAATATGTTTTTTAGATCCACAATAAATTATATTAAACATTTAAAATGATGGCAACACCTCTCAAAACCTTATGGTCCTGAAAGGGTTAAGCGCGGCGTTGAGTTCTGCTGTATATAGTTATTTATATAAAATGATTGCTTGGAAAATTTTATTCTTTCACAAATCCTTTTAAATATACCCAATTGTATTAAACTTTCATAAGGTCACATAACAGTAAATGTTCATAAGTGCTTGGTATAAAATGCAATTACCATATTCTTCTGAAGAAATTACTCCTAGTTGAACTGTTGTCGCTTGAAACAGCTTTTATATGTATTTCAGAAAACCTTTGTGCACTATAAAATCTTTCACAATACATTTTTATAACCTAGCTGCTTAAAATACATAGTTGCTTTACTTTATTTTTTAGTGGTTAATATGAAATTATATATTCATGCTACGTTGTATAGACACCGACGAGGTGCAGTGGTACGGCTTGTGGCGGTAAACGTGACGGTTGGAGGCTCGATTCCCACTCGGGAATGAATTACTTAAATTAATCCGCTCTGGTAAAAAAAAACTCGACGTTGAGTTCGCCCTTAAAAGTGAAAGTGAGGAACGAAGAATTTACTAAATTACTAAAGAAAAAACATTTTTTAAATTATAATTCTAAATAAAACCAACACAATAAAATAATAATTCCAGCTCGCTTAATATAAATATAATGGCCACAAGAGTACGACAGGAGAAAAAAATAAACTTATAACATATTTCTGTTGGACGAACACATTTATTTTTATTTAATCGGACCGTTACCCTCAAATGAATATAAATTCACGTTGCCGCTGTATTTTGCTCTATTTTCTATTCTCCATTACGTCCACCGAAGCTCAATCAGAGCGTTGTGTCAATAGTACAAAAATTAATCTGTTTGTAATATAATAACATTTTATTAGTGTCGAGTGTCTGCTCGGAACATTGATAATAGTAAATGTTTATGTAATGAAATTATTTTAAATTAAAATTGATATTTTAGCATCATATTATTTGTTTTTTTGTTTTAAATTTCTATGTTTTATAGGAATTAATTAGGTTGTACAGCTTCAGTTTATTCCTTATGTACATATTCTCTGCAACTCTCGGCTTTAAACATCGGGTTGTTAATGTGCGGAATTCAACACCGCGTTTAGTCTTGCCAGGGCAAGGAGATGAACAATTCATTGTCCCGATAGGGTTCGGGTACACAATCGCTACGTTAACTGTCAGACGTTGGTCTAATGCGATTTGATAGCCTTATAAAGTGGTCACTTTGTATAAATTACTAATAGGTGGAGATCCCATCGTTTAAAACTGTAGGGATTAGATTTTCTAATGAAACTTATATTTAAGAATGATACATGATAGTAGAATAGATTACACTAGGGTTGCCCAAAAAAGTCCTGCCGCAATCACCTTTAATTAATGTTTTTCGTAACTCGTTTTTGGAGAAAATTGCACTCATATGTTTTTTATGTGAATCGCACATCATTTGAAAGAAAATCGCATAAGGAATTGGAAAAACAATGGTTGCCAGCTCTCAGTCTGCCGCAAGTCCAAGGTTGCCTGGTTTAAAGAGGTTACTTAATGTGAATATTTGCACTCATGTGTTTTTTTAATGTATTATATATCAAATTAAAGCTTATTTTTTTGTCATCACTAAAACACATGGTTGCCTGGAAAATGGCTGCCGCAATCAAAGGTTGCCATCATCTGAAATATTTTATTCTGATTCCGTTTGACTGAGAATAGACGATGAAATACGCAATTTGCCTTATGTTTTAAAGTAAAATATTATATAATAGAAGGTCAATCTTAAAATTAATGTTTATTCTAGCTATTTACCTGTTAAATGATGATTATAATCATATTAAGAACATACAAAAAACTATTTAAATATGAAATCATCCTTATTTTTCAAGTGAAATAATGAACCTATGATATTAAGTCTTTGCTAAATCTGTTTTCTAAATACTAATACTAATTTAAATTATCATTTTAAAACGACTAAATTATCTAATTAAATAAATACAAATATCAATCTATTATAAGGTATTAATTACATCATGTTTCCTTAAGATAATGAAGGGCGACAATTATTGCGTATGTTTTTTTATTAATTAAAAAAATATGGAAAATAACATTTCAATATACTCCCTCTCTCTTTGTCCTCTGCTCGTTTGATTTTTTTTTCTCGTTTTTTTTTGATAACGGTTGCCGCAATCTTTTTTTTCTCACGCAAGTTTTAAGAATTTGCATTGAAAGAAATATATATATGATAGAATTATAATAAACAAAATTAATTTATCAAAAATAAATCCTAAGAAATTTCGACAGTAATGCCGAATAATAAACGCTATTTAAGGTTTATGATCAGGAGTCGACAAATATCAATTAGTTGTCTACTTTTTACTATAGATAAACATTTTGCGGTGGTATACAAAGCAAACAAAATGCAATAATTTTATTTTCGTAGATGTATTGTTTCTAAATGCAATAACAGTGCAACATGAACATGACAAAAATGAAGATCTGTTTTATGTGCGAAAATGTGTGTGGAATTTAATAATGAGTCTGAAGTGTAAAATTATGTTGTTGTTTCGCCAAAAAATGAATTTTATATACAGTAAAAGTTTCTTAAATAGTAACACAATGCACGGTTATCACTTACAGTGTTACAAAAAGTTCATTGTTGTAAAACAAAAATATAAAGAAGAACCCCACGCGAGGAGATGAAATATTCATTTAAATTTATATTTCCATCTCTTCGTTCTGGTGTCGAAGCAAAGCGCGGCGTTGAGTTCTGCCATTCAACACACAATGCCTCCAGAATTCGGCAGAGAGTGGGGAACGGAGTGTCTTACCTAATGTAGGTTCCCTCTGCCTACCCTGCTGCGTGCGGGATACAGTGTGAATCTGATTTGATTTTTATTTTTCAATTATTTTCTAATGCAAAACGTAAGTATAATTAATGTTTGATAAGTATAATTAAATTTAATGTTTAATATTATATATTTTTCTCTGAGGACGAAGAGAGAGATTGAGAGTTTATAACGAGGTAATTTTCCATATTTTCTTGATTAATAAATAAAATATCTGCAATAATTGTCAACCTACATTATATTATGAAAACATTATGTAATTAACACCTTATAATAGAACGATATTTGTAAACGTTTATTTAATACTAGTGGGCGCGCGCAGCTTCGCCCGTTTATTTGAACCCTTACGGGGTGAATCCTAACAAACCATGAAACATGTGTTCAATGAAATATTTTTAGGAGTCTGAATTTCAAATATTATAAAAATCGGTGCCGATTAAAAAAAAACCATACAAACTTTCAGCCCCTATTTTATCCCTTTAGGGTTCAATTTTCTTAAAATCCCTTATTAGTGGATGTCCAGATTATGAAAAAAAACATCTGTCCAAATTTCACGTTTCTACCATTAGCGGCTGTGCGTGCGTCTTACCTCAGTGAGTCACGTACTTGTTTTATATATATAGATGATAATTTAGTCGTTTTAAAATAACGATTTAAACGATTATTAATATCTAGAAAACAGATTTAACAAAGACTTAATATCTTAGATTCATTATTTCAATGGAAAAATAAGGATGATTTCATGTTTAAATAGTTTTTTGTGTGTACTTAATATGATTAAAATCATCATTTAACAGGTGAACAGCTAGAATAAATATTAATTTTAAGATTGACCTTCTATTTTATAATATTTTACTTTAAAACATAAGGCAAACTGCGTATTTCATCGTCTATTCTAAGTCAAACGGAATCGGAATAAAATATTTCAAATGATGGCAACCTTTGCTTGCGGCAGTTATTTTGCGGGCAACCATGTGTTTTAGTGATGAGAAAAAAATAATCTTTAATTTGATATATAATTCATTAAAAATACACATAAGTGCAAATATTAACATTAACTGACCTCTTTAAACCAGGCAACCCTGGGCTTGTGGCAGACTGAGAGCTGGCAACCATTGTTTTTCTAATTCCTTATGCGATTTTCTTTCAAATGATGTGCGATTCACATAAAAAACATATGAGTGCAATTTTCTCCAAAAACGAGTTACGAAAAACATTAATTAAAGGTGATTGCGGCAGGATTTTTTTGGGCAACCCTAGTGTAATCTATTCTACTATCGTGTATCATTCTTAAATATAAGTTTCATTAGAAAATCTGATCCCTACAGTTTTAAACGATGGGATCTTAGGCCATAATTGATTCCTATAAAATTTGAGAACATTTAAAACAAGGAAATATTAAGTTCTTTTGAGATTTTTATCTTCCTTCAAAAAAGTAGAACTAAGTAGAAATGTAGCAAATAAAGGTATTATTTAGATAAGGATCTAAACTGAATTGTTAACACAAAAAAAATACTACTTTTTTCTTCATTTATTTCCACATTCTACGCTTTTTTCCACTCTTTCTTCATATTCGACTATTTTGTAACCAATTTCTACCCTTATTATTCTACCCTGCAACTTATTTGTGAACGATTATATAAAAGGCTGCACAGGCGTTGTACATGCAGTCTTGGCTCTGGTGTGGGTCGTAGCACTACTCGTGCTCCACCACTGGCTAACCTCGACTATTTGGACAACTAATTATTTGATTAATTAATTGTTATTTTAATTATAAATGTGGTTAAGACCTATTTATAATTATCTAAGTCTTGGCTCTGGTGTGGCTCGGAGCACTACTCGTGCTCTGCCACTGACTAACCTCGACTATTCGGATAATTGATTATTTAGTTAATCGATTATTATCGTAATTATGAATGTGGTTAACACCCATTTGTAATTGCACTGGGCTGGAGCAGTGAAGACGAGTGTTGATATATCGGAAAGGGATCCCTGAAGCCTACACCTGTGGTCGCAAGTCCCAGGCACTGCTCCATGCTTCTCATCATTTAAAAGCCGTATATTAGTTGCAACTACCGTCCACATTTAATGTTTGTTCGATACGTCTACTCTCTTGTTATCACTTTCGACATGTGTCAGGATGTACGAGCGGTAACTATAACGATAAGTACTTTGTGTTAATTGATTTATATTAAGTTATGTGATTATTAAGTTCCTTAATTTAATAATGTTCTTTAATTTAAGTTTTGTACATGTTTAATTGCAATTTAAACCAAATTGTTACTTTACTATACTTTGTTGAACTACCATTTATTTCATTTTTAACTTTGACTTTGTGTACCTATTGATAGTGGTGCTCATAACATATCGCTGATTTCTTTACGAATATCACTCACGTAGTAGTCAATGGTCAGGTTATGACTCTAAGAATTACCTACACCTTTAAAAAAAAATATATTTTTTATTAATAAATATTTAAAAAAAATTATATTTCATTAAATTTTTTTTTTAAATATTAATTTAAAAATATTTATTTTAGTTAATATTTAAAAAAATAATATTATAATAATGTAATAATATAATTTATTTAATAAATATTTTTTTCTTTTTTATTTAAAAAAGAAAAAAAGGAGTTCGGAGAGAGTTCGGAGAGAGCTCGGAGAGTTGGGAGAGTTTTATATTCGAATTTATATGTGTAGAGTAGCAAAATATTCGGCTTTACGTGTTAATTTTATTTTAGCTACTTTTTCCTGGGCGTAGTGGACCAAAGTATGACTGTCAACACGATGGTTGTAGGTTCAATTCTTGGAATAATGGTGGTATTAAATATCTCATTTTCTCGATTGTAAATCGAACCAACAACTTGTCGCATTCACAGTCACACGCTTGTACCGCTGCGCCACGACCACACTAATAATAATAATTACTAATACAAACTTCAAAAAACTTTTCATTGCATTCTGAAATACCGTAATAACGTATTATATTTGAAAATGATTTGATTATTTACCGATAGTAAAAAAAATAAATAGCATATTATATAAAATTCGTAACCATTAAAAGCCACTAATAGCAACAATAAATTATATTTTAATATTTGTCCACATGTGTGCGTAAATGACATAATTTTGCGAACGTTTTTACGGTAAATTAGTCACGTATAAATAGCCTCATTAAATCGTGTGTGTGTGTAAACCGTAATACAATACATCCCTAAATAAAAATTACCACATCATTCTATTTTACATATTAAATAAACTATGCCTGACAACATGGCTCCTGCTGTTGAGTAATATTAAATTTATTGAACATCACTTTTTAAATTTTTGCTATATTTCGCACACAGCAACCTAGGCAGAAGAAACGGAGGGAAGCTTTCCTCGTTGAAATATCAATAAAATGAAAATACTAACTACATCAAATTCTCGATACGTAGAGATATTACTATAGAGATCAATAACTCTTTTGACTACTTATATATTTTTCAACTTTTGTGTATATATAGTAGGTACTCTGATAGTAGAATCCTTGCCAACACAGTGAACCAAATCAGTCGAGCTCCTTGCCAAAAAAGTTTGATCAACTTAAATTATAAATGTTTTTTTAAAGTACTATTAAAAAGACTATTTCGTGTTTTCAATTGTATATCTATACTAATATTATAGAACTGAATAGTTTGTTTGCTTGAACGCGCTAATCTTACGAACAATTGGTTAAAATTGAAAAAATGTTTTTGTGTTTTGTAGTTCATTTATGAAAAGCACTATGTATAGTTTATGTTACGTTAATTGTAACGTCACATCGAGCGCTTAGAATGTCTCACGTGTAAAACATATTTCTTAGCTATTTCCATTTGACCATGGAGACCAAGGCTGAAGACAAAAGCTAGTTAAATTTATAAGCTTACCAATTTACTAAATTATAATAGAATTTATTAGATGCTTGTGATCTATTTATCTTAATCCTGTCGAACTAAATAGAATGTTCGAAAATAAGTAGCACAAAAGCGGTCAGATAACCTGTTTAGGGAGACCCCGGGCTCCTTAGCTACTGGCCTAACTAATGCTTTTCGACTTGAATTCTAATGAGTAACTTTGAATATATAAAAGAATAACTCATAAGATTTTTCTATTACCATTAAATGTTCCTTCTTATGTCGTCATATTCTTGTATCGTCGTCGTACAGCAGTTGAAAAGTTGATGGTTTGATTCCCGTGCAGAATAAAGAAGTAAAAAAAAACTATAATTTTTTAATTATAGATTTTTTTTACTGCTTTTCGAGTCCTCTCTAGTGTTGAAGTGAAGAACAGAGTTTACAGTTACACTCTAAACTAACTACGCCGACTAACCTCCGTATAATACGAAGAATTTTCAAAATAATATATATATATATATATATATATATATATATATATATATATATATATATATATATATATATATATATATATATATATATATATATATATA